>JAQIXS010000372.1:0-49826 GCA_034700785.1 Rossiulus vilnensis | reverse complement strand
AATTTAGCGTCCTAAAATACGACACTCCAACGGAGCAATCTTCGTGAAAAAAAGGGGGGCAGCGCGATGGGTAAATCTAGATTAGCAAGCGCCATGGCATTACGTGTGGTAAAATAAGTGAAGCTCATTTGGAAGAGAATTTTTTTTTCCTAAAAAAAATAAACACAATTTCGATGTGAGTTCCAATATGGCCGCCTGACCGTGTAGGAGCAGTTAGCGAGCTAGTATCTGTAAGAAGTGTTTACATATCGATATTACGTTTCGTGCATAAATAAAGCTGGTAATGAGGGGAAAGACAATCCGTAAATTAATCGAAATGACGTTTTGCGAGCGTTGAATTGTCGAGGTGCGAGCGTGATTGAGTGCGTGCGCAGCTAGCTGTTCGCCCTTGGAGTGCATTGTTTGAAAGTTGAAACCCATCTGTTAATTTACATAAAACTAAAGGAAAGCCAAGAGTAAATACGTTAATCCCCGCGTGTCTTTCGTACGTCTATTCGAAATGTTTGTGGTGCCTGTACGACTACATTCAACGAGATGTTTTATTCCGATAGATAACATGGCAACAAACGTCCGTGAGGAGGGGGGGGGGACACTTTTAGAGTGGACACTTGTTTCGCATTAGGAAGTGTCAAATAATGCATTTCATCTTACAATTACGAGCACAATAGATACCCTTGAGAAGCCCGGTATAAGGGGTCATATCTTAATCATCCCTTAAATAATTAGCGCCTAAATGCTAATCGCCAGCGTCCTCTGCCCCCAATTAAAGGCTATTTAATTATGGTGTACGATCAAACGCCCAATTGATTTACATCCGAGGCAAAACGCATCTTACGTGCCCTTAATATTTCCACAGAAAATATGTGGTGAAGAAGCAAAGATTGACCGAGGTCAGAGGGCATCATCCGCAAATTGGTCGTCGTTTCTAGATCGAGTGATATCCAACGTCCAAGATCATCGTAGTGCCACGTCTGGGTAAGTTGCTACAACTAAATTAAAACGAGTATCCAGTGGCGCACCCAAGGGATAGGGGGGAGCCACCGGGGCACGGGTCCCCCCAACCCCTCCTCCCAGACGGTCAAGAGCAGTAAATGATTTTTATGCTAGATACGTGTAAGTAAAATTTTCTTGTTTAAATGACCTTATTTTACTATTATTTCTAATCCGGTTTTTCAAACTTTTCGCCTAGGGCGTTTATTTTAATTAAGAAATTTCTCAGAATTTTTTCGTATTCAATTTCAGGCTAAGATTCCGTATTTGTAACACAATATTTCAAGATTTGCGTCTACGGCGTCCATAAGAAATCACAAAAATGAAATTGGTGCTTCTTCCCCCCCTATCGGGGAGCTTTACTCCAGGTTAACTCGAGTCATTGATTTTAACAATCAAAAAAATCTCTCGTTCATCCATGGCCCGACGACCAATCGTCACAAACCCATACTGTCGTTCGTGAAAATGTGTCTTCAGATACATGAAATGGTGAAGACCCGTCCTGTGACAGTGAGTCTCACCCACCTGTCAATAGGCCGATATCACCCAGCCACACAGAAAACGTTTGAAGGCCGTTGTTAAGAGGGGTTGTCCTACAGTAGGCTATGCTTCAACAAACGGCGAAGAAGTCCATTTTCTGCCGATTTGCTAAACTATGGCCATGACAAAAATAAAAATGCCGATTTTCGTCAAGGCTGAAAGTGATGATGCGAAAGATAAAGCGGCAAAGTTAACAAAAGATCTATAAGTGACAGTAATGCAATAGGAAATCCATGGAGGTTTTTTGAAAAGTTATTGCTGGTTTGATGCTGGACCTGTCAATTATTTTGCTATCCTATTTGATATCCTACAAGCAGCATATCTACGCCGTATGATGGGGGGGGGGGGGGTGAATTAGTTCAACCCAAGTTTAAACACGTAAGTGAAATTACAAACTTTGAACAGTTGATAGAACTGAAGGGCGATTGGGAAGGGAATGCGATCGTGTGGCCGTTTTTTTTACTGAGGAACAATCCCGAAATTCGCCTGGAAAGATTGTGGAAACTACGAAAACCACAATCGGGATAGCCGACCCGGGATTTGAACCCTGGTCTCCCGAATGCAAAGCGAACATGCTGCCACTAAGCCACTTTGCTCGGTTTCTTACAACGTATCGAGCTGAAAAACGTATTTTCCGGGAGTGCATTTGCGAGGTTATATTTTGGCACCCTTCAATTATGAAGCCATTCCGTACTCTTTTAACTTTGGGTCATTTTCAACGGACGCCCCGTTTCACGCATCGGGCCGAGGCCAACTTAACCTACGAGTCCCTCTCTTCGTCTCCGTTGGACGAAAAATCGCATTCTGGCTGGCACCCCCTAGCCCCGATTTGTAGCATCCGCATTTCTCTCTCCAGATCGCCGTTCTAAATGGCTCTGCGTTTCTACTGCCGATGTCTCAACATCAGGATCCACGCCAAGGAAGGTAACCTTCTCGAGTCGCTGGAAAGCCACGTGGACGATGCGGCCAAATCCGACGCTTTCTTCTCCGATGCGGTCTTGGTTGCGGCCCCGAGTGGGGTCGAAGTCCAGAAGGTTTGTTTTTGCGAGTTGGGTTTTCGCAATCTGGACACGAGCGTCGATATTCAATCGCCGGTTGCTCTTTCGACAGAAGCTGCAGTGTCTGTCGCACGAGAGGATGAAAGAGCACTGGAAGATCAACGTGTGCCTGAACTGCAGCATGGAGACTCACGCGTTCTCCACCAAGGACCCTGTCCCGCTGAGCAAGGTCTTCGTCGCCGCTACGATGCAACAAAACGAAACGACAGCTAATCTCATCTCCAGCTCCAAGAACTTCTCCCCCATATACGAAGTTCTGATCTCGCAGCAGCCCAAAGGTAAAGCTGGATATTCATTCAAGTTTTCGCCGAGGGGCGCATTTCACGGCGATTTTGGATTTTTGCTCTTCTTTGCAGAACGTTCGGCATCTTGTCTACCTCTGTTGCCACGCAGCCAGCTCCACAACCAGATGGAAGACCTGAAGGCGCACACGATAAAGCGCTTGAATGCCGAAAATGAGTTTCTGCTGGAACGGATCAGGTTAGAATTTGGGGTTTTTCGAAGGATCGTAAAGTTCGCCAGACCCCGTCGACTCTAATGTTAGCACCGTTTCAGGAAGTTCGAGAACGAGCAGATGGCGACGTTCACCGAGCTGCAAATCCAGACGCAGCGCGATCAGAACTCGTTGAACCAGTGAGTGTGTCGGGTCATCGGAAGGCGCTGGGATTTGGAAAGCCGCGGCTCTTATCGTTTTGTCTTTGCAGGATGCTAATCAACCACTATTCGGAAAGCGTAGGCGAGAAAGCCGGCATTCAACATTTCGCAGAACAACCGGATGCCAAAATTGTGCGTAAAAAACTACAGTGGCCTCTGGATTCTTCCTATAACTCGAGTCCCTATTTTTTTCTCCCCTTCTCTGACGACGGTTTTTCTCTTACCAAAAGCGGGATCCGAAGATCCAAAAAGAAGTCCACCCCGCGGTCATCTCGGCTCACAGAGCCAAAACCGAAAGAGCAGCGAGTCCCCAGCTCAATAGTCCAGCGCCGAGGTCGAGGGCACTGCCGATTCCCGACTCGAGTAAGGTCATTTTCGAAGCGCCATCGCTCCTATTTCTTGTTCCCCGTCGACCTGACAATCTTTGCTTTACCGTCGCCGATTAGTTTTCATGATGGACGACGAAGAGACCGAGATGGTCGAGCGCGACGACAGCCTGCAGGACGAGAGCGAAGGCGAGGAGCAGGTTTCGGACGACGAGGCCTTCACCACGCAGTCGGATGCTTTTAAACTCTTCGCGACGTCTCTGCCCATCGCGATGCCGGGAGTCTGGCAGGCCTCCACCCGTCCGCAAGAAGAACAGTCCGATTTAGGGGTAACAAAGAACGTTTTCAGTTTCTACAGGGGGGAAAGCATATTTGCGCCAAGTAGCAATTTTATATTAACAATTGACAAATTCGACGAACTAAACATTTACAGAGTGTTCTAAGAGTGAGAATCTTCAATCGTTTTTCTCTCAAACTGGTTATTTATGCTTAATGCGTACGTTTCCAGGAAAAGAAAAACCTTACGGATACGGTTCATTTTTCAAACTGACCTACTGGTAGTGGAGGAATGTCCCCTCGTCACACTTAATTATGAGTGTGCTAAAGAAAAATGTGACGATAATTGTGATCTAAGTGCTAAATTCGACTTTTTCCAATTTGGGACGATTCGTTTTATGGCATCACGGCATCACATTTTCCGTATTACGGGAACACTAAGATGTAATGCATTTACTTTTCCAATTTTTCTCCACGTCACGCCGTGCACCGAGAGAGATTTAGAACGGAGACGATTTTAGGAATTAACAACAATTCAATTCATTTTTTATTTTTTAAATTAGGACATCGACCGCGACAAGATGGACGATCCTACCTGGATTGCTGCCAGCATCCAAGCGTTGGCGATGAGTGTGCGTGGAAACGACGGAACGGAGATGTTCGGCGCCCGTCCTCGTCCACGGCTGAACACCCTGGATTAATTTCTCAACTATTGACACATCGGCATTCGGGCTAAGAGGGCGAGTAGAGGATACACACGTTTGGAATATCAGCGTTCGCCTTCCCACCCAACAAATTAAAAACGTCTACAAGACGGAATCACCGTACTAACCAGCGAGGCTCGAAAAGCGAGAACGAATTTAATCCATGAAGAAAGGCTGACCGTTCTTGTCCCTACGCCGCGTTAAGATTTCGCACCCAGTTTCAGTAACTAGAAACGTGTGTTCGAACTGTGCCGAGCGTTTGCCATCCTTGGTGACTGCGGTCCAGTTGTCCGGCCAGATCTCGTCTCTCCACGTACCTACAGCATCGACAAGTAGCTAGCCATCAGATATTCGACGATCGAAAGCGAAGCATCGACACAGGGCATTATCATTAGATTTTTTTACCTTCGGATATCATTGGTTCTATCGTAAACGTGTTGCCTGAAACGGAGAAAATAAATCGACGCAAAATAAAACGTAACGTCAAAACGCAATGTCCCGGCGTCATTTGAATCGGTGTTCGATCAGTCGGTCGTAGAAGATTATCATTAACGGTTACCACGAGCATCGGCTATGTGCAAGCTGGAGTCAGGTGCGAAGCATTGCGTCTAAGGTAACAACTCCTTGTTTAAATTTACAAGCGAAAAATACAAATTAAATTTTTCATACCAGGTTTCATTATTCCCACAGCTTTATTTTCTGCAAAAAAATATAAATAAATAAATTTTAAAAAAATTAATAATTACGTGTAAATAAATAAGAAATTAATTTAAAATTGTACTTTTTCATTTCGAGAGATATTAAAACATGTATCGCGCTAAAATTCTTCACACACAAAAAATTCGTGACAGTAACAAACTATTTGTTTTTCTGTGTTTTTGCAACTAGTAATTTCTGGGCATTTTCATATTATTTTTCCGTTTTAATAGGTAAAATATCGAAATTTTTCGATATCCATGAACAATTCCTAGGTGCTTCAAGCAACTACCAATGGTAGTGACACTCCACAAGTACTGTTCGTATTCATAAAGAAATGCTAAGACTTTCCCGGTTTTTGAGCTAAAACGGAATGTTCAGTATTGACAAGCAGGACAAGCATTATTTTGTTGGAAATAATGGTAAAGTTTTAAGAATTACAATAGTCAGATGTCACTTATAACGTTTGAAATTATATCGCAGAAGCATTTTAAAAGAATTACTCGAAATGCGAAATATATTACTCACTTGCATAATGAGGAACGCTAGGAGCCGTGTGGAAAAGCTGGTGGATTCCGTGACCGCAGTAGCTTCGCACCACGGAAAAACCGTGCGACTGGGCGTGCTTCTGAATGATGGCGCCCACGTCTCGATATTTGGTGCCCGGTTTGACTAGATTTGAAGATCAGAAAAAGCGGGCCATTGAAAACGGGACGAGCGCAAGACCTCGGTTCTACGAGTCTTTCAGACTCGGCGCAACCCATATGTCGAAAAAAAATGACTTGCCGATTTCCGAAGCCTTGTGCAAGCACTCGTAGGCGACGCGGACTAGTCTCTTGCCCTGTTCGTCGACCGCGCCGACCAATCCGGTTTCGTTCAAATCGCCGTGGACGCCTCTGTGATACACCGTGACATCAACTGTAAAAGGGCATGACGCGACACGAATAAGTCGCTTACGTTTGTGGATCAGTGGGAAAGGGCGTTAAGAGCAACAGTCCACGAATCGTTACCGTTGCAGATGTCTCCATCTTGCAGGGGTCGCTTATCAGGAATTCCGTGACAAATCACTTCGTTAATAGATCTGAAACGATTCAGTAATTACCAATTCAGGGTTTTTGATAGAATTCGTCAAATGCGTTAAATGCGACAAAATATTCCGTACCAAAAAATAAATCAGACGTTATATTTATTAATAACAAACCGGATTTTTTTCTTCTTGCAGCTCTAGTAATTTCTGGTCATTCGCATTCTTACCAGTGAAATTAAAAACTTCAATATTCACACACAATTCCTCGGTACTTAAAAGGGGGGGGGGGGGGCACAGTCCATTTGCAAATACCATCAATATATATTCACCGCACATTCTTACAGGATTTCCCTGACTTGCCCTGATTTTCGACCAAAAATGGAATTTTTTTCCTGACTATTTCTGACCCATTTTCTTCTTCTCTTCCCTGACTTTCCGGACGCACACAAACATCTGACGGTGATTTTGGCCATTTCTGACAAAATGGGAACTTACGTGCAGCACGACTTAGGAAAGCAATAATAATTCAGAGGCGACGGATAACATTGTCGGTCGATGGACGCCTGCAAAAAAAAAAAAAAACACATCACGGAATGAATGTTATCCGAACGATCAACGCAATTACGATCAAACAGGCAATATAACCTCGTGGACCAACTGGTCGAGTTCTTCGGTGGTCACGCCAACCGCCATCGCATTCAAGGCAACGTCGAGAACCTCTCGCCCCAACTGAACACGACAACAAACCAGAACTGAAATAAAGCGATCGCCGAGCGCTCGTCATCGGAATCGGAGACGCCGCTACGTACCCTTCCAACGACGCGCATGGCTTCGATTTCCTCGTCGTCCAGCACTTTAATTGACGTCGATCCACGCAGCGCCTGCTCTCCGGCAGGATAGCCTTCGACGTGCTCGGCATAGTCTGGTCGTGGTATGTGATCAGGTACGAAACGCTTCGGCGTCTAGGGTAGAACACGTTCATCAAGGTCAGGGTGGCAAACAATTTCCAAGATTCGAAACTTAGGACTTTATAGATCAAATTATTGGACTAGTTGAGGATTTTTTTTTATCAAAACGCAATAATTTTGGGAATGCGTTATTTTCTTCCTTTTTCACTCGTGTTTAATACAATAACACGAGAATGACATTAGTTTTGATCAATCTTTTTTCTAACAAAATCAACTTTTACATTTAATAAATTCAATTAGGGCAGCGTAGTCGAACGCAATACACTGGATATGTAACGTAAAATTATTAAATTTCAACGTTAGATTGTTGAGCACCATTAGGATTTTTTTTTTTTTTTAAAATTAGCACTTTTTATGACATTTATGACTTTTATTTTTTTAGCACTTGTTTGCCACCCTGAGAGTTGATCCATGTCGCACTGAATCCCAACACAATCGCTGAACTGAATTTCTAGCAGTCTACGGCTATCTTGGAATGAATGTTAAGAGGCAAGAAAAAAAATTACCACAGGAAACGGGCGAAGCTTTCCCGTGAAAGAGTAGTTCGGCCAAGGATTGAACAACTTCACATCATTCTGAATGTCTTGATCGTCTATCGAATAGATAAGAAAGATAAAAGTTTCGCTTGTCACCCCCAAATGTTTCACCTGCACCCAACAAACGTGTTGGTTCGTGATCAATGATAAATAATCGTCTTAAAGCATTGTTTGAAAATGGCCTCAACGAGAAATGCTCGGTTCAAGCATTCATAAATGACGTCATGCAAAAAAAGACCCTCACGCCCCTTTCCTCATCCCCCATACACACGACCCCATGTACCACTTGGGTCATTTGACAGTATCAAATGATACAGAATGGACTCTCAGAAGAACAGAACTGTGGCCAATTGATATTTTGAACGATACAATCCATCGGATATTAAAACGATGTAAGCATAGAGCATAGGGGAGTGTCACGGTGGGGCTGCGACCCCGTGGATCATGGTCGAAGGCCACCGTGGCGCGGTACCTGGCCACCTGCCGGTATTCTTGGGATTCCATGAATGCCACCAGAAAGTGGCACGCGGTGTTCCTCGGCATACGTGAGCGCGATGGGCATATAGACCTGGATAATAAGGCCAAGATGGACCCTGTGATGTCGTCTTTTATCTCCCTTCTTCATAAGGGGACTAGTGGTGCTGTGGGCATGCAGGTCAAGTTGAAACAGGAACGGTCTGTTTAGGTGCTCCGCTTCTAGAATGGAATAGTTGTCTCCTTCCTTAAGGCCACTTCATACTGGAGGTTTTTATGCTTGTCCCTAAATATAGGGCATAAGATGTACGTACTACAAATCCTTAACAGCATTCACATTTGGACGACCAAAATGTGCCATGGGTTTACGCTATCCGCCTCAGTGCTCCTTGGGGGACTAGATCCAGTAGAGTGGGCCACTTAAGTACGTGTTCCAGGTCCTGCTTTGGCTCCGGACAGAGTGGGCGGGCCTCCGTACGGTTTCCCCATCCTTTGGTTCTCGATTTCGTCTCCAGGAAACCAGCTCTGGCTTTACAGAACAGGTCGCTGTTTCGGCTGTTATCGTAGAGCAGGAGTTCCAACCCGCTTATGGAACTCCGAGCACATTCGGATCCGTACCACCGGTTATTTTTCTTGCATGGCATTCGACGTTGGAATGCTATTCCAAAGGACAGCCTTAAGTTGCATGTAATTCAATTTTCAAATGATGTCGGTGTTACACCCCATTTGAGGTGGCAATCACCGAATAATATTGAATTGATGGATTACACCCTCCTACCACATGGCATATAACTCGCTGCTAGTAGGTTATCGAGTTGAATTGAACTGAATCTCATTTTTGGATATTTCTCTTGTTGCAGTACAACGCGAGGGACGATGGACGATTTCTTCTCCACAGAGGATTGCCAACGTCTACCAGAACGTTACCGAAGCTAGCAAGTTTACTTCCGATTACCTGCAAAACCGTGCATGATGTCACTTTCAACTCGGTGACTCCTCTCCCCTGAAAAGTGACGTCATTTATGAACGCTGCTACGTAGAATTTCTCGTCATTGGAACACGCTGTATCGTCGTTCTGGACGATACCGTTATCCCTCGAAACGAATTCGGTGGGTGCCACACCACAGAAAAATAAACCAGAATATGACATCGACATTTAACCTTGTTTCTTGTTGGACACTTTATGAACGAGCTTGTGCTGTCCCCAATAGCCGCGAAAACAGGCCTGAACACGAAAAGCGAGGCGAAATCGAGAAAAAAAAAAATGGAAAAAAAACGAAAGTTACGCCACAGGCAATAGCCGGTTGCAACTAGAACGGTTAGTTAGAAGGCGGCGTACCTGAGTGCAGAAGAACGATCCCTGGATTTCCAACTTTATGCACGTCGGACACTGCAATTTGGCCGCCTTCTCGCAGCCGGGAGTTTCGCACACCTTGTCGCAACATGAGCTCATTTCGTCCTTCTTCTTTTCACACCCAATGTGCGCCGCCATCTTTCGAGAACAAGGGGGCATCAGCGGCGTCAGATAACCCGTCCGGCGGAAATCCCCATTTTATAAGGGCTGTACGGAAGCCCGTGTGGACGCCAGGGATGTCAGGGAGTGTACCAGATTGAAAATTTTGGCTGGAAAATAATAACATTAATACAATGTGTATGAAAAAAATGCTGCGGTCGAAAAATTCGGGGAAATAAAACTATAGCGAGCTATGGATTTTGGACTAAATTTCATTTAACGTGTATGCATATATATAATGTACATTACAACCACATGCCCACCGTGCAAAAATATCACTCGCACATTTTTTGCTTGAAATACTTATTACAACTGCCCAATTTATTTTTCCCAACGTAGAATTGGTCATCCAATAGGGTTCCAGCTTCAGGTTTACAATTTTAAAATGCCCCGTTTATTTATAGAAAAAGTTAGAAATTTGAACTAAAAAAAAAAAAAGTTACGCCCTGCACGACAACCACCTTCGATTTTTTTTCCGGCGGTTTTTTCAAATTTCTTATATTTTTTTTTTCATAAATAAACGGGGCCTTCTAAAAACAATAAACCAAAGCTGAAACCCTAGTGGACGACCAATTCTACATTAGGTAAAATAAATAAATTGAGCAATTGAATAATTTTTTTGCAATTGCATGTTTCGAAATTAATTCATTTATCCTTTTCCAGCGGAAAAAAATAAGATGCGTCTTCAACTTCAGTGAAATGGTGCGTGTGGTTTTTTACCTATCTCTTCAATTTTTTTCCAACATTTAAATATCAACCCATTACAATTCATATAAAAATTGTGAATTTTGGCATTTATGCAGCACGTACGGTTGCGCGTGCATAGCCCTTAAAATCCCCATGAAAAAATTGAAAAGCGATCTGGCAGCACTGCGCGGTGCGCGTCTGCTCGCTGCAGTGCCACACATCGCCACGTCGTTCTTCAACCGGTCACCGGTGTGTGTGTGTGTGTGTTTCATTTCTCCAGGGTTTTTGTTTTCACTGCGTTTCGTTTTCGTTGGAGGTGCGAAAAACCGCGACGCCCTACTCCGGTGAGAAGCTGTTACTGCGAACGTCCAAAGTTATTTGCATGGGGTGTCAATGAAAACCCTCCCCTCCCTCTCTCTCCCGGCCCTTCCTCCGAATGGCTGCATTCGAAGGCAGCGGGGTTTTAAAACCCATGCCCTCGAATTTCTAATTTACCGTAAAAAATGTTTATCGTTTCGGATACTTTCTGGGGTGAGAGTCGACGGGCACCGATCTACGTGTGCGTTCCATATGTTTGTTGGAGTGACAAGGCCAAATCCCCTAGTTGATCAAGTTGACAGGAAGCCTCTGAACAGTTTAAAAAAAAACGTCTTTATGAAGACCTAATTGCTTTGAAAGCCCTCTTCTCCAAATCACGTTAATCTAAATCATTGTGAAAAATGTTTATCTAATTTTAGGAGACGTTCTGAGGTGCGAGTCGACAGTCGCCAATACAGTTGGTAAAGTTGACAGAAACCCTTGAAGAAATTAACACCACAGAGTTTAGTTTTAAATTAACCCATTTCTTTGAGGACTTTGTCCCCCCTTCCCCCTCCACGTTTTGACACTGGATCGTTTGAGTGTGACGCTCTCAGCATTTTTTACGTTTTCCCCAAAATCTAGTTATACTTGGTTCTCTGAGAAATTTATTATCTCCATCATGTGGCTGGGATCAATAAGAATTATTCTTAAAATCTAGTTATAACGCCGTTGCGAAATGAAGCTCACCGTGCTGATCAACCCGCTTTCTTTTTCTTCCTCCGCAGATATCGCTCCGATTGCAAACAGGCGTCGAGAATGAAAGTGAAGGAAGTTGACCGCACGGCCAACGTGGCTTGGTCCCCGGCCAGCCACTTTCCCGTGTACCTGGCGATGGGAACAGCCGCGCAGCAACTGGACGCCACTTTCAGGTGATTTCCCTAAACGGGGTCTTTGAAACGGTTCTCGTAACAGCGCTACGCCGCGTCAAATTTCAACTGGATTTTTCGTATTTTTTTTAAGCACGAAGTCTGCGTTAGAAATTTACGAATTGAACTTTCAAGAACCAGGACTCGACATGTTATGCAAGGGAAGTTTGGCAACGGACAGCAGGTGCGTAGACCGTTCTTGGAACCCCTCGCCCGCGTACTCGATGGAACCGCACGATGATGTCGAGGTTGCAAGTTGTGAGGAGTCGTCTTCATGATCTGATCCGACGTTAAAGCGCTCTTCCGTTTTCAGGTTCCACAAGTTGGCTTGGGGCGGGCTGGGCTTGAATCGCGACACGACAAGCGGCGTGATCGTCGCCGGGTGCGACGACGGCCACATCTTCGCGTACGATCCGAACAAAATAATTTCCGGGGACGGCGAAGCGCTGACGTTTCAGCGCGACAAGCACACTGGTCAAGTGCGGGCGCTGGATTTCAACCCCTTCCAGGTGTGTGTGTGTGTGTGTGTGTAGGGGGTGAAATTCTTTCGTGACGCAACCTGACACTAACCTTGATTTTGCTGCGATCTTCGTGGCAGACCAACCTTTTGGCGTCCGGAGCGAGCGATTCGGAGATTTTCATATGGGACCTGAACAACCCCAACGTTCCCATGACTCCGGGGGCCAAATCCCAGCCGGCGGACGACGTGACGTGCATCGCGTGGAACTGCCAGGTGCAGCACATCTTGGCCTCGACGTTCGCCACGCGTTGCGTCGTTTGGGATCTGCGCAAAAACGAGCCTATCATTAAAGTCAGCGGCAGCACGTCCAGGGTACGTCTTACGTAGCAGAATTTTATGTCCAGAAAATGCGAAAGGCCCGAAGGGTTAATTTCCCCGCCTCGTTCGATGCAGATGCGATGCAACGTCGTGACGTGGCATCCCGAGGTTGCCACGCAGATGTGTCTGGCGTCCGAAGACGACCAAACTCCCTTCATTCAGCTGTGGGATCTTCGTTTCGCGACTTCGCCCTTGAAGACCATGGAGAACCATCAGCGGTGAGTGCCTCGCAGCATGGCCGTGCAGCCCTCTCACAGCGTGCCGCAGGACGGTTTCAATTTCCCGCTTCTGTTTTCTTAGTGGGGTGCTGTCTTTGGCTTGGTGTCCCCGGGACTCCGACCTCCTGTTGAGCTGCGGAAAGGACAGTCGCATCCTTTGCTGGAATCCGAACAGCAACGAGATAGGAGGCGAGGTAAGTTACCCACGGGCTTTTCCGGAATTCCTGCGTTTACGCGCTTGCCGATGCCGTTCGATGCTCCGTTTCAGGTCGTGTGCGAGATTCCCACCAGCAACCAGTGGTGCTTCGACGTCGCTTGGTGTCCGCGCAATCCCGCTCTGATATCCAGCTGCTCGTTCGACGGTCACGTCAGCATTTACTCGCTGATGGGAGCGCAGCCACAGATGCAGCCAAGCTCCAAGGTAGCGGCGAATAAAGATTGTAGTTAAGACGCGTGGAAAAAAAAAAAACACGGTTACTTTTTTTTCAATACTTTTTTAGGTGGCCGAAGCGTTCATGGGTGCCGCGCAGAATTATCAGCCCCCGAACCTAAACGTTCCAGCCCCTGCGGTCGAACAGGCGGTCATGTTGAAAAAGCCACCCAAGTGGCTGCGGCGACCGGTTGGCGGTAGTTTTGGGGTATTGATTGATTGTTAATCATTTGAAATCATCTCCGATGAATACCTTCATTCAAATGTTTTCGTTTTTCCTCTTACCTCATCTTTCGCGTGCTGCCAGTTTGGCGGAAAGCTGGTGACGTTCGAGAACCCGCCGGCAACTTCGACCAACCCGCAAGCGCAGTTTCAGTCCCCCGTGGTGCACGTCAGCCAGGTGATCACCGAGCCACAGCTTGTCAGTCAGGCAAACCAGCTGGAGAGCGTCCTGCAAAACGGAAATTTTGCAGAGTTCTGCGAGCTGAAAATCGCCAACAGCAAATCGCAGGAGTCCAAAGAAGTGTGGAGTTTCCTGAGGGTGAGCTCGACTCGTACGAGTGATTGTCCGAAGCAGCTCTTTCGATGCGGCCAATTAACGTTCGCTTGAATTTCCACGAACACAGGCCAACTTTGACGGAAACCCGAAAGCGGCGTTTATGTCTCTTCTGGGCCACGACGATCACGGTGCTGGTGCACCAATCAAACTGGAAGAGAACGGACAGGATCTTAACGAAAACGAGTTCATCACGGTAAAGCTAATGAGCGCGTGTCTTGGATGGAACCGAATTAAATTAAGGGGATCCCAAAATCAATACCCGCGATGTTCAAAATTTCTGACGAATTCGGTGGTTACACGTATTACTCGTCTCGACCATTGTTATCAAATTTGTTTCGCTTTTGTTCATTGTAGCCGGAATCGGACGCATTCGACGCAATCGCAAAATGCGAAAGCACTAACTGGAGTTTGGACGAGCCATTCGTTATCCCAAATGCTCAGGGTAAGTACGTTTAGTCAGAATAAGAAATTAAGATTAAGGACTGGAGGGGTTCAGAAACTGATTAATCGTGGTGGTTGGGAAGGGAATTTTCTTGGATAATCCACAAAACGAAAAACATTCAAAACGTGACGTATGAATGTGGCAAATATTCCAGCCATTTTTCAGAGAAAAAATATTTGGTAAATATAGGATTTTTTTCAATAAGTATAGGATAAATTATCGTTTTATTCATTTTAAATTTCTTTCGCTGCTGCAGTGATTTTTTAAACATTTTCAAAGTAATTATAAAATTTCTAAAATTCTAACTATTTTTCAGAAATATGAAAAGAAAAATGGCTGAGGAATATCAAGTAATGGAACGCATTAGGCATAAAAAAATTAAAAACAAAGATCACAAATCATGTATTTCGGAATAAAATTCCGCACATATATAGGATATTTTGGATGTAGGAAATACAGGATATTTCGCTAAAATATAGTAAGATGCACTAAGATAGGAAATATAGGATGTCTGGGATGCTGGAATTGTGGTTATAAAACTGATAATAAAAGCATCATCACACAGGAATCATCACTCTTGCCTGTATGCATTCTTAATAGACACAGAAGGATCCGTGGCTCGATTACTGTTGAGCGGCAAGCTGGAAGCTGCGGTCGACTCGTGCATTAAAAACGACCGCATCGTGGACGCCATATTGATCGGCATAGTTGGCGGCAACGGTCTTCTGGCGAAAGCGCAACAAGCCTACTTCCAGAAGAACGCCAACAGCAGTTTGACCAGGGTAAGTCTTTGTCAAAAAAGCGGGGAAATGGGGCGTAGCGCCGCTTCCGCAACTCACGATTCGGGTGTTTCACTCGCCGCAGTTGGTGTCGGCAATCGTCTTGGGTCATTGGAACCAGCTGGTAACGACTTGCAGCCTAGATTCGTGGAAGGAAGCCCTGGCTGGAGCCTTGACGTATTCCGACCCGGACGAATTTTCGTCGCTGTGTGGCAAGTGCTGCGAAGATGTTCGTTTGATGCATTAAGACTGCGATCATTATTTCTGGTGGTTTTCAGCGTTTTCCTTTGCCTTTTCGAATGCAGAAATACTGGGACGCCGACTGGAGCAAGAGGCCGCGAAAGACTCCGGCTTGCACGCTGCCCTCTGCTACATTTGTGCCGGCAACGTTCCCAAGCTGGTCGAGTGTTGGTCCAAATTGACGTCCGATTGTTGCAGTCCTAACACCCTGCAGGTGCGTTAAATATTTTGGCGGTTTCGCAGATTTCGCTTTTCGATGCAATCGACGCACTTTTTTGCCTTCTAGGAGCTCATCGAGCAGGTGACCATCCTCAGGCAGGCGATGACCCATTCCAACAAGGCCGGAGCGCATAACAGCAATCCAGTCCTGGCGAACAAACTACATCACTACTCCAGCTATCTGGCCGCGCAAGGAAAGCTCTCCACCGCCCTCCTGCACCTGCAGTCGTTGTCGGACGAAGAGGTTTGGCAGGCTTGGCGATCTTTTGCGCCGCGAACGTTGACGTAGACATCGTTTTAACGATATTGCGTTACGATTGCTAGACCGAGGTGCTGAACTTGCGACAGAGGCTGAACGGAGCGCTGGGCGTCGGGGTGCAGCCAACAGTCGCGCCCAGCGTCAGTTACCGCAGGGATTCTGCAAAGGGGATCCTGAAGCCCGTGATGAGCGCCCCGCAGCAACCCGTGCAAAACAAACAGCCGCCACAGGTAAGGGGAAAGATGGTGTTGCCGAGACGTTCGGCTGGATTGCCATTGCGATGGCCCTCGACGGAAATTCTTTTTTTCCGCAGGTTTTCAATCCGGTGCAATATCCGATGCATCAAAGGAATAGCAGCAGGACCACGAGCTGGAGCGAGGAGATGGCCGCGCAGCCAGTCCATTCCGCACCGTCGCCTGCGATTCCTCCTGTTCCGACAATCGCCAGAGGTACTGGTTTGTCGCTCGCCGCGTCCGATATTAGCCTGGAAATTTTGATCATTGTCTTCTTCTCACAACTTGGATCTGCGGGAAAATTTAGCGCACAGCATTTGCTCGTGTATAAGCCGCACTTTTTTTTTTTCCGGCTTATACCAAAACTGAACTGAAAATAATCAGCGTCTTATTTCTAGATGCGACTTGCACGCGAGCAGATACAGTACCAATTGATCAACTTCTCCCACTGACAGAAATCTCCCTGTTTTTTTTTCTAGGTCACATATCCCAGAAGTACCCAGCTTACATTCCGGATACGTCAGTGCAAAGTCAATTTTCCGGCTACGGATCGGCCTATTCGCAGCCCAGCATCGATCCATCGTAAGTCGTGCATTTTTTGAAAGCAACGAATTCACCTTCGGTTTGCGATACCTTTTTTTTTCTCCCCCACGCAGAGGATTCCCGCAGCCGCTAAGCGGTGGACACCAGCCTGTGCACTATCCATCGTATCCAGAGCCTCCGCACCAGTATATTCAGCCTCAGTATCCTCATCAAACCGGTACGAATGACTTCACATAACGTGAGCGCACAAAAAAATAAGAAAACAATCCAAAATTTACTCAACTTTTTTGATCCGCGACAGATGCGAACGCAGCCCCGCCACAGTTGCCGCCCGCATTTCCCACTTACCAAGCCGGTTGCAAGCCTGGCTGGAACGATCCCCCGCCTCTGGATCAGCATCAAAACAAGGTACTGCGCCGTCGCTAACGATGCGAATCCGCGACGGTCCACCGCTAACATTTGACCGTTTTAATCGCAGGTCAAGCAGGAGTACGATGCGCCGGCCCCCATAACGCATCCGCTGTTCGGGGGAGTCCCGGAACAGACGCCACCGGAAATGAACTACTATGCCAATCCAGTTCCGCCGATGTATCAGGCTCCTAACGAACCTCAAAGCCACCCTGCGTACTCTCACGCGCAGCAGCCGACCTTTGAACCGCCCCCCGTAAGCCAGGCAGCGTAAACGTTGCAAATCCCCGCCAAAAGAGCTCGTTTGACGTTTATGAAAACTTCTGCTCCTACCTAGCCATCTCCGAGCATCGTCCCTCCGAAGCCGCCGAAGCTCATGCCTGTGGAGCACCAGATACTGAACGACGTGTTCGAGGGTTTGAAGAACAAGTGCTTGGCTCAAAACAACAACATGGTAAGCCGGTGAGGTGGTCGACACCGACGTTTCTTAACATTCTAAACATAAATAAACACAATATAGTATAAAAAAAACGTAGTTAATGCACCAAATCAAAAACCCGAAGGAAAATGATTTTACTCACATTCACGAGCTCGTTTTTTTTTTGAACAACGGGGAGGATTCTGCGCCAAGAAACTCATATTTTTTAGATCCGCTCATTTTGCTCGGACGTAACAAATGCCCCTAAAGATTTCACAATTTAGCATTTTCATAACCTTGTGCATTAGTTGTTCTTAACATCGCTGATCCGGAGAAAACTCCAGTTATATTTTTTTATTTTTTTTTTATTTTTTAAATGTGATGTTGTTGTCGATCAGTAAATTCCTTGACTGATGTATTCTTTGTGATGCGTTCCGTAGCAAATAAAAAGGAAACTCGAAGACGTTTCCCGAAAACTGGAGGTCCTCTACGAGAAATTGAAAGAGAACGAGGTGAGCGGTTATTTTTCGTCAAAGTTTATAAACAGCGGGTGCAAATCTAATTAACGACTGACCACCTCGTTGTTTTTCAAGCTGTCGCAAAACACCATCCTCGGCCTCCACCAAATCGTGCAAGCGGTGCAGCAAGGAGACTACGCGTCGGCTTTGAACATCCACTCGCAGATCGTGGCGACCGGAGCCTTCTCAGAAATCAGCGCTTTCATGCCGGGCTTGAAGGTCCTCTTGCAGACGTCCTATCAACTGGCCGTTAGAATGTAACGGGTGGCCTCGCATATCGGCGCCTTCCATTCGCTGCGTGGAAGCATGCATGTTGAAATGCGGTCTTCCTAATTTTTTTTTCCTGTTTTTTTTTTCTCCTCGAAGAAGGCTCCACAAATATGACTACTTTGTATTTACAAATAAATTATTTACTCTTACTACGAAGCGTAACCGCGTTCTTGCAAAGATGGTCGTTATGCTCTTTACGTCTGACACGGGAAGCTACACGCACGAGGTGAATTTTTCACAGACCCGTGTTAAAGTCATTACGGGTACACACGGGACCAAGGTGGCGTACAATTTCCAAGATTTGAGATTTATGACTATTTTAGGATTTTTTTTCTTTTCTTTCAAAAAGTGACATTCTTAAGTCGTTCATTCTCGTTCATCTATGCTTAGTACGATAATACAAAAAGTTTTTTGAGCAATGTTTTTAAAGGTACAGGCAGTGTTGTCAAACTAAAGGTTTCGATGTTGAAACGTCAAGCATTTTGGGGCTTGTTTGACACCCTTTAGGACCCATAACTTAGAAGCGGATGAGCTTGACGCCATCGAAGAACTCCCGTCCCCGTCCCTGCCCTTAAGTTTTTCCATTGCTTCATTGATATTTAAGAGGGGTCTAAAAGATCAGAAACTTAATCTTATTTACCTTGGTGCCAATCTTGAGGCAAACTGTAAGATACGCACAGAAACAGACACATTGAAAGCAAGGCACTCACTGGATGTGCAAAATCTATTCATCTGAAATGAAAAGACAAGACGGTCAAAATGCGCATCGTGCAAAAGCATCATCATCGCAGCACTGAAACTATCAGGATCTTTTATGAAAACTTGTCTGCCTGCGTTTCAAAACGCTTTTTATAAAGTACGAACGAGAGTATAAGTCATTTCAAGTAGGCTTTATGTTTCAAGTATACAGTATATCACACCACACTATATACAAAACAATTTTACAAAGTCAACTTCTCATAAAAGGCCCATTCAAACGCAGCTGTAGTTTTATTGTAATCTTTGTTAATTAATGCAGTCAACATCGCCCCCAATTCTAACTTTACTTTCAAATTTCGCTGTCAAAGCGTATAGTTGGCAGTTAAAAACAATTGTTTCTTTAAATTCAGTCGGAAATACTTTGACAAATATACCCCCCCTCCCCAATAAACAGGCACGATTTGTGGGTGCTAAATGGAAAAAATTTAATACCCAGACTGGCAAAACAGGGTAATACCGCATCGAATTTTGGTGTTTTCGTTTTAAAAAAAAAACAAAGAAAATGAAAACTCCCAAAAGGGATAAATATGTAAAAAAGTTCATTGTCCACCTGGCAACTAGCAAATCAGAAAAGTAGTTATTAGCCATTCAACGTCTAAATCTGTTCTTCATGAATTTTAGTGTCTTTTGCATCAGAGGCGCTACTTTCTTGACGGCTACAAAAATAGAAAAAAAAAAAAAAGTTGAAAGACGAAGATTTTCTGTGAATTATCCTAAATATGCCTTTTCAAAAATTTCACAACAAATGCAAAGTTTTAGAATTTTTTTTTTTGAAACATCAAATTGTCAAATTATAGATTACGGTACATAGTAAAGGTATGAAAATATTACAGTAAAAAATCACCGGCACCATTACTCACCAGCCTTCTGCTGAGAATTTCCGGATGCGGACGATCCAGGGTCCGGAACAGAGGGAGCCTTGATGTAATCCGAGCCAGGTGGGGGCTTCACCAGCTGCTGCTTCAAAGCCGCAGCACTTTTCACGGTCACCGGTCGACTGTGTTCTTGGACGATTCCGAGCTTCGCCTGTTGCCTGGCTATGTCGCGGGGAGGCTTCACGGCGCTATCCAGAAACGCCAGCTTGGTCTTTCTCACTAGAAACGAGGAATCAAATTAGCTAAAACAAATCCGAGCGAGTTTTCGTCACCCGAAAACGTACAAAGTCGGAACCTACCAGGAAGGGTTTTAGCCACGGATGCGGATATGTTCGCCGTGATCCTCTTAAGCTTAGCATCTCGCTCGTCCGTCTCTCTCTAAATGTTTAAACACCGTACCAAATTAATAAACGGACCGGCGCAGTTTTTTTCCCCCAAAATAAAAGGTTAGAATTCCAGCCCGTAAATACATACCAGGTACATATCCCTCCACGATTCGTGTTCATGCAGTTCCTTTCCTTTAAAGTCACGCTCGCAATGTTTCTTCCACAAATCTCCTGTGCTGTCCAAAATATACTGCAAGAAAAGGCGAACATTATGAAATTAGCGAAGATATTCGGAGCGTTTTCCTTGGACGGGGTTTGAACTATAATTTGGCAGTCTTCCTCAACGAGAATTTCAAACTTCAACGATTTATTTCGTACTTACTGGATTATAGTACTCAATATTATACAATTGAATTGGCGAACATTGCTGAAAGACAGGTTCAAGGATGTAGAAAGGAATTCCTCCGGTGTAAGTCAAGTCTAAAACGAGAATGAAAATGCGTTGGAGGGGAAGAGCTAGGAGAGACAATCAACGATTCACGGCGATTTCAAGTTTACGCGCGTACCTGTTATATTTTCTTGCAGGACCTTGATGGCGATGTCAAAAAGCCTCGGCACATCAATCGCACCTTGGCGGCGGCCCGAAAAAACCAGGGTTCGATTATTCCTCGTGGTCAGAAACGAACCATCATTCATTTCTGCGTCTAAGTGGACAAAACAACCAAACAAGATTGTCAGACGTTTAAGATTCCTATTCGATGCGTGGGGAATCTCGAACACTGCCCGAAGAATACTTACGCATCTTTTTGGGGCGACAGCCGGGAATATCGGGCATAGAGAACCTCATAGGTTTGTAGTTTGGCTGAATTTCAGGTAGCGTCGAAGTAACTGAGGCGTCTTTGTTTGCAGAGCTCTGGTTTGAAAATATCAAAAAATAACAAGAAGAATTACTCAAATGTTTCGATCACTGATAAGATACCGAATCAAAATCAAGCGTGCATATCGAAATTCTGTTCCAAAAGATTTGCGCAAATTTCAAGGGGGTTACCAAATTTCGTATGAATGACTCGCACGAGGATACTTACGCTTTGAACTAGAGGAGACGAAGACCTCTCGGGCCTTATCACGAGAGGAGTTTGCACTTTCGCCGTTTTCTCGGCTTTCTTAGTGGGGATTTCTGTGTTTGCTGCTTTGGGCTGAGAGGTAATCACCGGGACAGTCTTCTTCTTCTTCACCAATCGGGTGTAATCGGGGATGCCGAGGCACTCGTCGAAGCTAGCGATGCTAGCATCGAAACCTTCTTCGGTTGCAGCGTTAGCAAGTTTTTTAGTCCTTTTCTTCGCAGGCACATCCTTCGATTTCGAAGCAGATTTAGATCTTTTGAGATCGGGCCCGGCTGACCTTCGATCAGCAGGCGAATCATCTCCCAGAGAATTTGAATTCGCGACCTGGGCCACTTTCTCACTTTTGTTCGTATTTGAGTCACCGGATTTAGAGCTACCACTTTCCTTTAAGCTCGAGCCAACCTTAGCTGCCTTCTTACTCGAACTCATTTTTTCTGTCTTTTTTTCACCATTAAGACGCCGCTCACCTTTCTTTGCTGGCTTGACGTCACTCGGCCTTTTAACAATCGACACTGGCGCAAAGAGTTCTTCCTCGTATTCCGCACAAACATTTGCTGCATTCTTCACGACTTTCACTTCCACTTTCCTTTTGTTGTTACTCGTTGGCTGCGAATGGGCCGGTTTCGACAGGCGACTTCTGTCGCCTTCCTTTTCTGGATTTTCAGGCGAGTGAGATGTTTTGCCACTCCTAGATGCCATCGAGCTCTCCCGGTCACATGATCGCCAGGCAGCTTCCAAACCCTTCGCGAGATCGCCCGCTTCGCCGGGCCAGTCCAGGTAGGGCTTGATTGTTTTGTGAATTCCCGTTTGCTGCGAAAAAGAATAACAAAATCAGGTGAGTTTATTACAATAATGCCCAGCCCTTGAACATTCCTTGAAAGTATATCTATGTCCATGTATTGCATTGTCCCTCATTTTTCATGCATTGTTTCAGCAAATTTTTTTTGCAATTTCGGCAATTTTTTTCCAACAATTTCTTACAAAACGTGTACCCAAATCATGGGTGTCACCTCAAGTTCGCAAATTTGCCAGGTCACCCAGGTCAGTGGTCCTATCGTTGTCCCGTGCTCAGTTTGTCAAACTACAAAAACGCCACAACCGAAACGACCAGCCTACATACTCATCCAGCACGGGGTTACAAACTGGTTATTTAACATCCCCCAACCCAGTAAACTAAATTGCAATTATGGATCGAACGTGACCTAGAATTCAACACATTTTCGGTGCCATTCGCTACGTGGTGCAGCTGATATTCGTATTTTCAGACGATTCAAGATGCGTGGCTAGAGCGAAAGCCCTGCCGACGCCGCGAAATTTGGCAACCGAACGTGTTTAATAAAACATTTCAAAAACTCACCTTCATGTAATCGGGTGACATTCGAACTTTGGCCAATTTCTGGAGAACTCGAGCAGCCTGAAAGCGACGGAGTAGTATAAATAATTCAGTCGGTTTGCTTTTCGCCCAATCGCTGCGCAAAAAAAAAACAGCCAGAAGGAGAACTCACCTCGGCCTTATCGGGTCTGCCGCGCTCCAATTTCTTCTTGTAATAATGGATGTATTCCAAGATCTTTTTGTCCTTGTCCAGTTGGACAGCCATTCTTGCCCAAGTCCCGAATCGAACACCGAAAAAATGCCCGACAGAATGGATGAATCCCGTGGAAACACCAACCACTTCCGCGAGGCACCGGATTGACGTCACTACCGCAGGGAAATCGACCAGAAAACGTGTCGGTGGGGAGTCCCCGATCAACGCCCGCTGACTAATCAACGCCCGCGCTCGATCTTAACTAATTAAAACCGGGATGAATTGAGGCGAACGAAAGAAGCACACCTGACTTTTTCCGCTGATCCCGACGATCGTCGCAACTAGAATGAGCGCCGTTCTAGAACGACTTCTTGGCTTCTACGGACGCGGGGGTCCACGTGCAAAGCGCGCGAGCCCCGCCCACTTTGGCCGCTGTCGGCCAATCGCGAGGCCGCATTTCGGCGCGTGCCCACGCCCCACGTCGGCGTCGCGAACGCCGCCTGGCGGACCGTTCCGGGGCAACTTTTGAACCTTTTAGGGTTATTTTTTTAGTGTTAAATTTTGTTTGCTTTTTTCAAAAAATAAAATCAACTATATATATGTATATATAGTGTATCACACTGCGAAAACATGTTTGCTCAACCCTAATTTCCCATAGCCGACCTCAGCATGCGCATGCATGTTCTTTAAAGTTATTTTTTAGTGTTGCTTTTGGTTTCTTACCAATACATGCATGTATATTTCCATGTAATGTATATTGCATGTATTTACATGTTTATTTCCATGCATATTGCATGTGTTTCATGTTGTTGCATGTATATTTCCATGCCATTTCATTTTCCATAACCGACTTTAGCATATGCATGTTTTTCTTTCGGACAATTTTCTTTAGCATTACTTTTAGTTTCTAACAAAAATGCATGCATGTACATCATTAAGCTTTTACTCATATTGAAAACGAATAAAAGCGTACAGTGAAACATATCTGCTCATCCTACACCGCAATTATGTTTTAAGTGGTTTTTTTGTGTGGTTTTTTTAGTGTTATTTTTAGTGTTATTTTTACAGAAATATACGCTTTCATTCATATCGAATATGAATAAAAGTGTGGAGTGATTGAAACATCCTAATTTCCCCTGAATTTTCCAGGACTAACGTCTTTTTTAATAGCATTGATTTTAGACGTAGTTTTGCATATGAAGTTCTAAACTCTTGTCAATGTATAAAACTGATTTTGTTTTTATACATTTCATCGTTTCATTATTCTGCTTGAACAAGCAGGGTTAATCGGGGTTAATCGAGAAAGCTACACAATTACAAACATTATGATATATTTCAGGTTTGCAAATAAACGTAGCGTAGTCGTCAAATCAGAAAATTAAAAACAATGATGAGGCCAAAAAGTGCTTGCATGTTCATGAATAGGGAGGAAGGTGAAACAGAGCAAAGGGCATAACGGATACTTATTGGGCTTAAAAACAGGTGTTGATCAGGAACAAAATCAGTAAAATACGAACTTCTGAAATTTCGCAAATATTTGAGTTGTCATGTCCAACCGGATGTCCAGACAAGTCAGTTTAATGGGCCTATGGCGGGGGGTTATGAGACCAAAACTACCCAAGGGTCAGTTTCTGTCAAGTCATTTCAGGAGGAAAAGTCCATTGAATTGAAACGTATTGTAATCGTAAATCGGTTTCATCATTTCGTTTTTCCATTTCTAATCACATCCACATTTTTTTATTCGGTTTTCAAAAAGATAACGTGTAAAAATCTAGCCATTTTTATAAAATAAATTTAAAAAAAAACAATTATTGAAATGGTTAAATCATGTTCATCTAAATTACCTGAGATTTTCAGGTACCTTTGAGGCGCATGAACTCATGTTGATACACATGCGTAAAATTTTGACAAAATAGGAATATTGTATAACATTTGGATTCCAAAACCATATTCATCCATATTTAAGTACATATATATATATATACATTTTTTGCATTGAAAAATCAAAATCAAACGAACGCAGGTTCTTAAGAGTAAAATTTCAAGTCACATTACGAATTATTACTGCATTTACTAATAATTGGGGAAAAAATCAATGAGAATTAGCAATATTCAGGCTGTAAAGCAGTTCAGAGGTAGATAAATATAGGGGAAAAAAATTAAGGATTTTTTTTAAAACAAAAAAGAATTATATTTGAAGACTAAACAATTAAAACAATGTCACTACATCATGTGGTCGGCGGTGATTGGAACTTTAAAAAACTTCGAAATTTGGCCAGCTGTTCCCGATTGGTTAATCATGATCAACACTTAACCGTGTTCCTACCAAATTATGAGATTAAATATCTGGCCATGATTAACATTATGTCTTTCACTGTTCGAAAATCAAACTATATGAAAATTAAGTTTAAAAAAAAAATTAGGTAAATATTTTAATTTTTTTTATGAAATATAGGAATGTAAAGGAAGAAGTAAAAAATATACGACCACTTTCGAGCCCGAAAATTTTTTCCAACATTTGCAAGGAAATTTGCCAGAAATACTCAAGATTTTTGTATATAAAATATAGGAAAATCCATACACAGTGTATTCGTTTTATTCAAAATCAAAATAACAGTTTAATTTTACGTCAAAAAACTTTTAAAAAAAACACTGTCAAGTTTTCGAAACGTTTATTATTTTACGATTACTTCATGAACAAATTGGTGATTCGGAAAATTTTGTATTCGTGGTACCGAACAAGCACACAATGGGTGAGCAAAGGTGAAGGACCACGTGAACTACCCCCTCTTGACCACTTTTATTTTTAGGTTGGTGCAGATCACAGAAGGATTATCTGACCCTTCAACCACCTGTCACTCTCATCCGGTTGCGAAATAAGTACGTGTGGTTGACCATTCACCCTAATTACGGTATAGTTGATACACCAAGGACATGCCCTGCGTTTTAGGGCATTAGGGCAGTAATGCTGTTTTTAAGCGGATGTGGTTTTAGGAAGTTAAGAGAGAAAAAAATCCGCTCATAGAATCCTTTTCAAAAAGTGTTTCCCAAATGGTAAATGAAAATTATTTTAATTTCGATCGTGATAATCGGACAAAAAAAATCCATTATTTGTGACTGTTATCCTCTAAAATGAATAAAATGCGATACATGTACATTGTTTTGAAAACCTAATTGTGAGTGATGGTTTCAACCCCACTTTTCCACAAAAATTATTCAATGTTTGTAAAAAAATATATAACACTTTGAAGTTACCCCAAATGCCAATAATTTAAAAATTTAAAAATCTTGAATTCCACTTACTGAATTTGGTTAAAACTTCAGCACATTGCCACACATTTTGAATCGTTGATACATTTTATGAAAATTTGACTTTCTTGATTTCTTTTTTTTATAATATTTTCTTCGAAATTATGCATGGCAATGTTTTATTACCCTCCAAAACAAATCAAATTTGATTTTTCATTTAGATACCATTTTTTGCAAAATTTTATTTTTGAAATTTATACGCTAATTAAAATGTAACATTGCCAATACGAAATTCACGTTTATTTACCAAATTATCTTTTTTATTATATTCTTTTAA
The DNA here is from genome assembly GCA_034700785.1 of Rossiulus vilnensis. Lineage (NCBI taxonomy): Eukaryota > Metazoa > Arthropoda > Diplopoda > Julida > Julidae > Rossiulus > Rossiulus vilnensis. Next base: position 23,581 of record JAQIXS010000372.1, on the reverse strand, counting down.
ACGTAAATTTATTTCAAACACGCTGGAAAAAAAATGCGGCAATTTAGCCAGCTTTACGAAAATCACGAAAACACGACGAATGTTTAGCAACATCGTACCTCCAATTTATTAATATATTATTTTGCGCCCATCACAACTTAATTAACACAATAGAGCATTCGAACAATAAATAAAAAGCGCTCCTCCATCAACGCCATCTTTAATATTATAAATGCAGCAGAGTGAAGATTTCCTTCCGGAAACCAAAATTTAATTCGGTATATCGCGTCATACGAGTAATTAAAACTTTTGAGCTTTTAATTGAGAAACGAACGCCCTCATCGACAACTTCAATTAAAAAAGTGGCTGAACTTTGACTCCAAAAAATTTGAAACGAAACGTGCGTTTGGGGGCCCCAGGAAGTGGTAAATTATCGATATAAATCATCATGGCCAGTTATAAACCGATCATTTATTATTACTTTTATCAAAGTTTCAAATATGAAATAGCAGGTGTTGAAATTTTCAACACGACTGCGAAATCGATTATTGATATTTCAGCTTGGCTTCGGAAGGCACAGTAAAAATGAGTTACGAATTTTTAAACGAATAATTCGTACGGATTATGGGAAATTGGAACCGGAAATCGGAAATCTTGGTATTCAAACAATGAAAAAAAATATATATATACATAAAATAAGATGCCAACGGTCTGTACTGATGCAAGCTTGGAAAGTTTTTGGGTGTCCACCAAAATTTGGAAATGTAACCATAATAAAGATTTATTAAAAAATATTCCGGTAACCTCACGGAGCAGTACATCCCTTACTGATATCACTACGAATTTTATATTGTTATTTACATATATCCCGGACATTTTTCAAAGAAAAATATACATACGAAATATACAAAAAAAAATTCTCCCCTACAAATATAGGATAAAATTATTATCTGATTAAATTCAAATCTCATTCACTGCTTGGATTTCCATTCAACATGCAAACAAACGTGGACGAACGTGAAATTTACTCGAATTTTTGCAAAGAAAATCAAAAACTTCTCCGACTAAACCTTCCATGTTTCAATCATTGTAGACATTTTGGCAATTACACGTACTCAACAGCTTGAATTTTCACAAACTGTGATTAAGTTGGGCAGAGTTTTCAACAAAAAATAAACAAATTCTTCAAAATTCTTTTCAAGTTCGCGCAAGCCAATTCCCAAACCGGAAATAGATTTTTTTTCTCGAAAGTCCGCTTCAATACATTTATTTGCATAGAATTTTTTTTCAAATATTTAACGATTGCCGTTCGCTGTATTTTTTTTTCTGGTGACGCCCCCCTTCATAACAAAAAAAAAACATTTCAAATTTTCAAATTCAAACATTTTTCAAAAATGTTGGATCAACTTTCGAAATATATTTATTGGGCGATATTAAAAAAAATAAAAAATAAAAAAACTGCAACAAGTTATAGATTTTAGTGAATTTTCCTTTTCCCCTTAAAAAATACTCTTTTTAACACATATCAATGACGAAGGATAAGCCAGTTTACTAAACGTATCTAAACCGACTTTTTCAGAAATTCTCATGAACGATAACGAGAGTTAAATGCTATTTTCCCGTTTATAACAAACCGAAAAATGTCCGAAACGACTCTTTTCGTTTCAGGTTTAACCAAATGGAAAGATTAAAAAAAAATTACAAAAAAAAAAAACAAACCGGACAAATAGTTTGTTTGTCGAAAATTATTCTAGGACCCATTCATTTCTTGCATGTCCCTTTTCAGAAATTCGGAGACAGGCCCTCTTTTTTTTTGTTTTTTTAACAAATCCAAAATTGGGATTTTGGAAATTGAAACATTTTGAATCAGCAAATGTGTGACACGAGTGAGTTGAAATCTCAATTCGCTTAACTTTACACACTACTAAAGAAAAGGCTCCGTGCTTTTAAACGATTAACGATTACATTTAAATATAAATTCAAAAATTCCTAACTCGATTTTCGCATCTACATGTAATAACCTATTGTTCTTTTTTAAAAATCGCGAACCTACTTTCGTTTCTCCTCGCTTTTTTTTAAAATAAAATGCCTAAAAGCCTAACAAATTATTCTTATATCACGCGAAACCAGTGCCGGATTATCCAATAAGGCCAAGTAGGGGCCGGCCTGTGGGCCCCACGCCTCTTAGGGGCCCCCTCGACAAAGGAAAAAAGACGGATTTCCAAAATCCCCTAAGTTTTATCAGTTTATACAGTTTTATGAAAGTTTAATTGTTTGTTCGATAACATTCCAATCGTATAGTTTATGGGTGTTTGTTTCGTTTAATAAAACTGATTTATCAAGATTTTGTTGTTCAAAACCGTATTAGGATATAATTTGCAAAGTGCAAAGGGCCTTTCTCTACACGGGTTAATCCGGCACTGCCGCGAAACCCGAGGCGAGGGGTTGCGATTTTATTTTAAAAAACCCTATTTAATTTATTTATCTATTATATTTTTTAAAAAATGTTGTGCGTGGCTGAAAAAAAAGCTAAGTGTGCGCCGATTATTATTTAAAATTACCGATGTTCGCTTTTCTACAGGATGCCCGCGGTATATAAACACTTGGCTACGACGACAGGAATGAAGGTGTTTTTTTTTTTTTTTAAAGAAATTTTATCAAATTGGTTATTTTAAGATTCGGCATATTTTCACGAACAGTGCCGAACGCTTCACTCCCGAATCCGATCGATGCACTATCATCCCCCCCCCGGGACCCTAAAAATTTCAATCCGTAACTCCGTGGGGCACCCACGAATTTTAAGTACGTTTATCAAAAAACTCTCGAGATTAATCGCCTTAATAATTAAAAAATACCTGAAGTTATACAGATATGACACTTTTACCCCCTCCTATGGACACAAGCCTACGCATTTTGCTATTTATACGCACATCGTATCTCGAGTGAAGAAACGCGCATCTTTCGAGAGGAGTGGGCACAAGAATAATTAATTATTATTGCTCTTTTTAAAATTTTACTACTCTTGCGTTTCGTGTCAGGGGGTGTGCTATAAGATAAATGCTCAATTCAGAAAAATATAACGGATACCCCTCTAGCCCAGTCGCTCCGGTGAAACTTCCACCGAAACCCGTCCTCAGTCGGACTCACTCGAAGATGAGCCGAAACATTACAAAAAAAAAAAAAAGACATTACTCTGCACATTTTTTTCCCCTTCAAATACACATCGTAATCGCTCGATTCATTTTTACCGACGTAGAATTGGTCGTCCGCTAGGGTTTCGGCTTCTGGGTTCATGATATCGAAACGCCCCGTCTATATTCATAATAAATAAAATAAACTCGAGAAAAAATTTAAAGACCTCTCAAAAATAGGGCTTTCCCGCATGACAACCACCTTCAAATTCTTCTTGAGGATTTTTGTTGTAATTTCTCAGTTTTTTTATTATTATTTTACTACGAATAAACGGGGGGCAATTTTGAAATCGTACAAGCCAAAGCCAAAGCCCAAAGACCAGCGGGCGACCGATTCCACATGGGTGAAAATCGATTCAACAATTACAATAAGTATCTGTAGCAAAACTATGTGGCGGTAACATTTTTGCAAAAAAAAACGTCCATTGCGGTTTCTTAAGGCCGAGTTTTTGCATGCCCACCATGCAAACTAATTTCATTCGTACATTTTTGCTCGAAACACTTATTATAATTGCTCAATTTATTTCCTACCGACGTAGAACTGGTCGTCTGCTAGGGTTTCGGCTTCGGTTCATCATTTCAAAAACGTCTCGTCGCTTTATATTTACAAAAGCAAAAAATTCGACCGGAGGTTGCCCTAACTTTTTTTTTAAACCAAACCACCAAACCTGGAGATTCCAGAAATCGCAAACCTGGAGCCGAAACTCTGCCGGACGACCGCTTCTGCGGCGGTGGAAAATTAAATTCGGCAATCATAACGAATATTCGAAGCAAAAATGTACGAGCACCTTTTTTTTAAAATTTTTTTTAAAATATATATATATACACACGACGCTCGGCCTTAAACCTCTTTTTTAAAATACACGCTGCTCCGATGCTTACGATTTCTCTTCAACATGTCTTCACGGAGAAAACCTGCCAAAATCTCGGTTTGCCTCGGCGGAAGCGCGGCCATCGCCTCGGCGCAGGGAACCCCGGGGCTCGTCGGTGAGCGGGTGAAGGCGAATTAGCCGAGCCCGGGTCCATTTCCCCGAGTGCGCGACGGCGCCTTACGTCCGGGGGAAACCGCCGCTTTTAATACTGATCGCTCGTATGAGGTGGAGGTTTAAGTACCTGGCCTGAATGAAAAATAAATACGCGTGTACACGAGAGACGTACCTACGGGAAACGGGACCCGACTAAATTTCCCCCCCCCCAAACCCTACGACGGAACGACCGCACATTTTCACTGACGAACGCAAAAGCAACGAACAGAAACCGCGCGGTAACACATTCCCACCTCATCCCCTCCACCGACCAGGAAATTCCAAATCTCTTAAATAAACGTAAGAAATAAAAGTAAAACCCTTCGAATAGTCCGTTCCGCGGCCACCGACGCACGTACCTCGGACGCGGGTCGCCGACACGTCCCTCGCATCTTCCAAACCCGTTCGCAAACCTCCTTTCGAGTCTCGACGACCGCTAAATGCTGGACTCGAACGAAAACTGTCGATCGGCATCGTCCTTCGTCCTGGCTCCAGCCTCGTCGGACTTGGTCGTCAAATCGTGGTCCGCGGCGTTGGGGTCTATGCTCTTGTAGTAGAGCATCACGGGCTGCGTGGCGTCGATCCCGGCGAAGCCGGCCTGTCCGTCCTCCTGATTGTAGCGGTTCCTGATCAGGTGCCAGTCCAGCCAGAAGAGGATGGCGGCCATCACCTTGATGCCGGCGCAGCAGCCCACGTAGCGGAAGCGGAACTGCTCGATGTCGTACATCAGGCAGAAGCCGCTCCGCTCGTTGCAGTGGGCCTTCCACACGAGACACGTCGAGTCTATCACGTTGCCGAACAGGATTGGCGATGGAATGTAACCTGCAACGAGAGGTGGGTGCTGTCAATAACTCGAGTCATGCTGTTTTCAGCCAGTTTCAAAATTATAGATGGAAACTCGGGGCGTTTTAATCAGGGGTACTCGAGAGGACAGCTCGAAGTTGGCTTACGGTGGTTTGCAAGACTGCTAGGGCACCTTCAACTCACGTTGACCAAATCCGCGGCCCCGCCCGGTTTTCAGCGCTTGTAAGCGATCGTAAGCACCAAAGGACCGCGGAAAGGGAACGGCAAATTAGTTGGCGTTGGCCAAACGGATTAGGCACGGCGAATCGGCAATTAGGTCGAAGAGCCCCTTAGGTTGGGTCCTTTTTCACCAGACCCACTCACCTGTTCGCCTTCGCAAAATGAAGACTGCGCAAACGTACGAGGTGCTCGAGCACAACACATAACAGCACAACTGAACAGGAACAGAGCAAAAACCAAACTGACGATAAGAGCAGAGCTCTTTCGAGGCTTTAAAAAAATCCCGAAAATAATGTTCCCAGCAAGGAAGGGGGAAAGGGGCCAACGGCTTGTCGCGAAGCAAACTTCGCAGTTATCCTGGCGACCTTACCGAACAAACGAAATATCACGAACTGCATTCCCAAAGCGAAGGAGCGCTCCTCTTGCGACACCGATCTAAAAATGCATACGAGCCGAATTAACGAAACGTTAAAGACTTTAACCAGGCAGGGTGGCAAACAATACCCAAGATTGGAAATTAAGGAATTTTTTTAAGATTAAATAGTAGGACTATTTTGGAATTTTTTTTCCAAAAGATTAATACTTTTAGGATGCATTATTATGTTCCCCATTCACGTTTGTTTTCAATACAATAACACGAGAATAAAATTAGTTTCGATCAAACGATTTTAACAGGGCGACTTCCACATTTAATAAATTCAAATTAAGGTGTTGTAATAATCCGAAACATTTATACCGGTTTCAGTGTTGAATTGTTAAGCAGTTTCAGGACATTTTTTAAAGAATACTTAGGACATTTAGAGGACTTTTTACTTTTTTCCCAGTACCTTTTAGGACTTGTTTGCCACCCCGTTTAATTACACCGTTAGTAAACGAGCGCTCACCTCAGCACTAGCATCAGTAAAGGCATCTGAGTGATTGACACCGCCAATGACATTATGAATAGTAAAACCATAAAAGGAATGATTGTGTGGCAGAACTGAGAACAAGGCCCCGTCGTGGCCACGGGCACGACGGTCACTTCCTGATATCTTCCTCCGGCCGTAGTGTTGCCCATGATGCAAGCGCAGTTGAAGTAATTCTGTAAAACGGCCAACGCTGGTTAGCAATCTCGCAAAAAAAAACGCCGGAGCCATTCGGGGGTCGGTTTTTAAGTCAATCGGGGGCGCAACCCACGCTGTGCTACCAAACCCCGCGGCAAAATATCAAAATACGCACGGATGGAAAAACCCCCGGGGAAACATTCGACGTTTTCTTACCAAAGTGTCTTGGCCTCTCGGAGTCAACGACGTGCAGCCTGCGTGGCACGGAGAAAAATAGGTAACCCCGTTGTTTCCACACACGGGCAGAAGGTCGTTGGGCGAGCATTCGCAACCCATGTTGCACATGGCGGTGAGGTTCACTTCGAACGTGGTTTCCAGTCGATTTATGTTGCTATATCGCGACGCGGGAAATCAAGACATGAGAGTAAATCTCCGCTTGAATCAAATTTCAGTCAATGCCATTGGAGCAGGGGTGGGCAAACTATTTTTTTTTAAAAAGTGGCCACAAGCGCGGCGAACGGGTATTTACATTCGCTACACCTTACACGTGTATGTCACGGATTAATATATTAGTTGGCTTTAATCGAACATTTTTTCGTTAAACCGTAAAACGCTACCCACGATTAAAAAAAAAAGTATTCAAAATAAAATAAGTCAGCGCGCAAACGAGTGAGCGTTTAAAAATACAGGAGAATTTGATGCGAAATTCGTCATCAAGGGTTGCCCACCCCCGGCATCGGAGCATCCGGCCTAACCTGTCCACGTATGGCGTCGTGGCTCCGGCCATTTTCACGTTGTCACAGCCCAAGAAGAAAACCAGAACGTAAAGAGCCAAACACGCCGCGTTGAACGTCATCACGAACTGAATAGCACCTGAATGACACGTAAACCTCATTACACCTCAATTTCAATTTGAATATACCGCAACTGCAGGCACGAGGACGGCGTCTTATCCGTCCTTTTGGCACGACACGCGAAACCAACCTCCGGTCAAGACTCACCTTTCGGCGTGAGCTGCAATTTCTTCAATAAAAAGCCGCCCATAAAGACGCCCACGCACGCGCCGGGAATGGCGATACCCCCTGGAAAAACAACAACACGCAAACGTTAATCATCTTGAGACACGAGCGACGAACGCCGCGGTTTCCTCAGATGGACATCGCAGCAGCAGCGTACCGGTAAAAATGTTGGCTTGCGATTTTCCGACGCTGTACTGCGTTTCCAGGTATTTGGGCAAGAAGACCACGAAGCCGCTGACGATCATGAGCTCCATGCAGGACCCGAGACACGTGACCACGTACACGGGATTGCAAAGCAGCTTCCAAATCGAGAGAGGTATGTCTACGAAGCGAAATACGTTTCTGTCAGGTCTGAGGTGCTAAGCATTTTTTGGCCACATATCGGATTTTTTTTAAAATGGCGTGTTTACTAGAATATAAGACGCATATTTTCATACAAAAAAAATTACGATAAAATTGCAGGCGCGTCTCGATAATCGGGTACGGAGCAATCTTTGCACGGGGAGCGATTACAAATCAACTTAACAGCCACATTTTTAACATTTTTTTTCTTGCAATGTTTAATTCCGCAACATTTTCTACGATGGTAGGAAAACGGCAGCTTTGTAACTTGCAATTTAAACCGGAAGTTACGTTGATTTTGCAGAGGCAAGCACAAGCCGGCAAGCTTTGGCACATCGAAGCCTTGTTTTACTTCAGATATCAGCCATAGATTTTCCAAAAAAAATTTAATTCAAAAGTACGAGGTGCGACTTTTTCTCGATTAAACACGGCATTTCATTCCGAGAAGAAATAAGAGAGTGAAAAAAACGAAAGACAAACAAACCTTTGACCCTTCGCCCGTAAGTCGAATTCTCCCGCGACTGCTGGGCGCCCGAAAAAGACATTTCCCCTTTCGGCAGGTTCTTCATGCTTTCCTCCATCAGCACCTTCCACTTCTCCCGCTTCAGGCTCTTGGGGAAGGTGAAGAACGGGACAGAGACGAGGAGCAGCAGCAGTCCGATGATGAGGAACCCGCCCCACCAGGCGCCCACCCAACGCGGGTGGATGGGAGTGATGTTCAGCTCCGTGGTGCTGTAGAACAGGGCGTCCACGTAGAACGAAAGCAGGAAACCGCCCAGCAAAAAACCGCACACCGGTCCGAACGCCACCATGCTGTACATGCATCCTGAGAGAAAACGATCGCAATCAACACACAGGCGGTAAATCACTCGCTGCGCTAAGATCTACCAAACCGGCTCAAAAGGTTTTGTGAGGCGATCGCGTTGAAAAATCGCGCGCATCCGACTTTTGTCCAGAAATAAGCTGAACTGGAGAGATTTAGGATGTAACAAACAAATCACCCGTAGAGATTGCGTTCTTGCGAATTTCGATGCCATCTTTCATCGTCACTCGCAGAGTGACATCCGAGTTTAGATTCTCAACCTCAGGTGCCATCCATTGACAAATTCTGCCTCGCAAAACGTAAATAAGCAAACATCCGACTGGGCAAAATCCTTACTCAGCAACCAGTTACTTGCAATTTTCATGATATTTAGATTTTATCAATGAAATTGACTCATTTTTTAAAAAATAATTCGGCGCTTATGAGTACATAGAATTAGCATGGTGTCCATCGTATAGCGCATCGAAGGCTTCACGGATATCACGAGTAACAGTTACCACGAGCGTATTTTGCGTCGGTCCCTTGACGCTCGTAATAACGAGAGTTCAACTCGAGTGATTTTCGACCGGGGAACGCGCGAGCTGTCGATTCTTTTCTCGACACTCACCGATATACATGGACGCGCTATCCTTCTTCACGTGGTCGTCGATGTACGTCGTGCCCAGAGTGAAGAGCGGCGACGCCCCGCATCCGATCAGCAACTGGGCGAACATGAAAATGAACACCGAGAGGCCGTTCGAGTTACTGCCTTCGATGCACGTGTCCGGAGAGTGCATCCCGCTGCCGGTCTGATGCCCCAGAAAACCTCTGCATCGAAAACGAAATTAACCCACTTAGTTTCGTTTCGTGAAAAATTACGCGACACCAAAGTTAACCAATCAATGTCACAAGAACGAGCAAAACAAGTCGCGCGATTCGGATAACGGGGAAAAAAATCGACCACGAGTCCTGCACATCGTGTGGCTCCCAAAAAGTCGCCGTAGGAACGAAAATTCGAGAAATCAACGGCAAAATTATCCTTTCATCTAGAAGAGACGGCTCATTTTCCTCGATAATGCCCGCAAGCGTAAGTGCGAGTTTTCGATCCTAACACGACCTTTCCGCTCAAAACTTGAAAAACACGACGCAAGACCTCACGGCCATCCCCAAAGCACGAACCGCAAGGTGAGGTGCGGATGCTCGAGACCCTTCTCTTACCCATCGTGATGAGTTTCAATCGTCGGCTTGCAAATGTTGCTCTCCGTTTCGTTTTCCATCACGTTTTCTTCGCTCGTGTACCTCTGCGTGATGAAATGCGGCAGGACGAACGCCAGAGATCCCAGCCCCATCAATACCACTCCTGGAAGAAGAAGATAAAAAAAAAAACACCACAGGTACGTGTATTTTTCGTTTCCATTTTTTTTTTTTAAACGGATAGCGAACGAATGCAAAGAAAGGGGGCACGCCACCGACCTATTCCTAACCATATGGGAATATGCCTCCTGCTGCCCAAATAGCTGACGAAAATGATCGTGATGAGATTTCCCAGCTCGTACGTGCTGGCGATGCCTCCTGAAAGGCCGCTGGGAATGTCGAAACGCTTCTCGATGGTGGTTATCACGCTATTCAGGTAACCGGAGGACAGCGTCTGCTGCAGGGTGACGAGAACGCAACACAGAAACACGAAAACCTGAAGAAAAAAAAAAAACAGAAAAAAGAAACAATAACTGAAATGAATATTCGGACCTCGAGTCTGTACCCGCCGCTATTTGTAAGGTATGTGTCCACATGTGTCCAGGAAGGTTATTACGTAAACGATTTCATCAATAACAGTGACAAATTGGTAACCAAACAGGTCCAAAGTCTAACCTAACCGACACTACTTATTGTACCTACCTATGTATAACGTAATAACCTTCGTGGACACATACCTTACCATTACCGTAGCCGTCATTTCTGTCAATCAATTCCCTTTTCCGTTTTCAGCCAATGTTACGATTGATAATTTACCCTGGGAACACATTTCAGAAAGGCCCACCTTTTTATTTTGCTATCTATTTATATCTATTATATTTATTTTTTTCCAAAACAAATTTCTAGCGATATTCACCTTTTTATTAAATAATATGACCCACTCAATTACAACTTAAAGAGTGTGCTGCTCAGCCTCCTTAAAACGAACTTCCAATAACGAAGTTTCACGCAATTAACCCGCAAAATCATTATAACTGGAAAGGAATTTATTAGCTGACCATATTTTTTTTTTACCGAACAATCAATCAATTTTCGCGTTTATCGTGCCACGATTCTCTCGTAGCAGCTCGCCACGTCGTATCCGATTGAAGACGATTACGGACGTCTCCAATTTCCCTTTGAAACATCTATTGCAGATATTTCGTAGCCAGTAATTCGATACTGACGTTTAAAATTGAAAATCAATCTAGCCCAGAAAATTGAAAGAAAAAAAACCTGCGAAAGCTGTGGAGCTTATTCGACGGTGAACTTTCAATAATCACAGGCAGTCAAATGGTGCACCGACAGCGAATCGCAAAGAAAGACCATCGGTGGGTCACTTCAAAAATTACGCCGTTTAAAACACGAACCGGGTTAGGTTTGGTTCGGTAAGACGAGGTTTAGGTATGTTTTAGAAGTTTACGAACTCCTATTTTGGCTTTCGATGACCTGTGCTGTCATGAAATTCGACAAACATCAATGGTACGACCTAAACAAGCAAATTCTTTTTTTTGAAAGCATATCTTACTCCAAATTTCTGGCAAGACCATGCTTACGAACATATGGGTAATACGAATTTCAATATATATATCTATGGTCTAGAACCCCAACTCTGCAACATCCTGACATTTTTGTTCAAATTCTTGATGCTTGTCAGGAATTACAATATATATATGCTTGTCAGGAATTACAACAAAAATGTCAGGATGTTGCACAGGAGGCCCCACGTAATTTGGATCGTCCAACACCAAATGCCAAGAAACGACGGAAGCCGGGTTTCACGGGGCTTACCTTGATTTTGGCAAACCGTTGAAGGCAATGAGGACGGATGTTACAGATGCCGCATTCCCTTTCGTCCGACCGCAATTCGTTGCTGGCCAGCTGTAGCATGATGTTGATCCTTTCGGTCCGATCCGTGGTGTTGACGAACTCGTAAGTGCTGGCACAGGTGGACTCCGTCAGTTCACTGTCGGCGTCAGACGGGGCGGCCTGAGGACAGGTAAATCAAAAAGTCGGCATTACATTCACTTCGGACGAAATACGTGCCAGTCGCAGCATCAAGTCCCAAAAGCCGAATTTCGATTTAAAAAAAAAAATAAGTAAATGAAAACAAAAACAGATGGGAAATTTCTACGGAAGATGACGGCGGATTCCGCTCAGCGTCTAATTGCATCATTAGTGTGTGTGTGTGTCGTCAGCGCAGCGTTTCAGAAACGAAGCGTAGCAATTTTTAAAACGATTCCCGTGATTGGCATACTAATACGACCGAAACGATATTCGCAAGATTTCCATTTGGATCTTCGGTTTGAAATCGTATATATTTACATTTTCCCCGTGCTTCTTGGATTTCAGCACAGAGAGCTCGACGCAATCCCTTCTTCCTTCGACAAAATTTTCCCCGAATTAGACGACTCTTGTTACGATATAAAATTTTATACCAATCTCAAATTTGAGCATTCTATTCTGGGTTAACGATGAATGTCTCCGAGGTTTAAAATAATGTGCCTGGTTTTCGGTTCGGAGCGATTGGCACATCCCGTGACGGGTTGAGAGAGAGTGAGTGAGAGAGAGCCAGAGAGAGGTAGAGAGAGAGCTCCAGGAGCAGAAATTCGAGGAGGCCGAGCAAATGGCTGGTGGTGAAAATAACAAATGCACATGGCCATGCCAAAAATAGAGGACCCCGCATAACGTGCCTTGATAAAAGCAATGCGCAGCACTGACACTCCTCGTTTTGGCATTGCTCAAAGTGTTAAAACAGGATAAATATATATATAAATATATCGCGCTATTTTATGCGCAAATGTAAATTTTCTTTTGAACCAAAACAAAAACAAAAAAATTAATCCTCGCAACGACTATGAGATTTTAGCAAAAATTGAGCAAAAGTAATATAGATCTGTTATGAATACCGAATATCATCACTGCTTCACATAGCCTATATTTTTTTTTTTCATGCGGAATTAGTCATCCGTTAGTACACTGAATACCATTATTCTAAATATATATATATATATATTTTTGTGTGATAATGTTCAGAAGGCGACTAATTCTACACGGGACACACAATTAATTTACCAGTGAAAATAACCACTTCGACCAAAATTATCAGAGAAAACTGCATCGCTGGTATTCGTTATGCTCAAGTCCGGAGTTCCTCGGAGGAATGACGAATTGGGAGAGAGAGAGCAGAAGACAGTAAACGTGTAAAGTAGCCTAGGGTTAGTAGGAGACAGACAGCAAGAACGAAGCGGAAAAGAGGATAATGAAGTTGAGGGCAGAAAAGAATGAAGCACGGGCACAGTTTGGTCGATTTTTACGGGAACCTCCAAGCATTTGCCTGGGTGGGGAGGAACAACTCTGGAAGACCACCGATGCAAAGGTTTCAATGGCCGACTCGTATTTCAAAACGCGTGTTCTCTCGAACGCTGGGTGCAAAGTTCAAGTGATAAGCAAACTCAGCTCAGCAAGCTTGAATGTCACGGAAATGCCTTCACGGCCACGGACCATGCGGAGGTCGAAGAAACGGAAAAGCAAGAGGAGGAAAGGATGTGAATTTGCGGAGCGTATTTACGAAACAGCCTTGGAAAAACGCATGAAAAACAAAACTCAGGACGATGGGCTCGGATTTCGATTCCACATCTCCAGAGTGTGGGTTGCAAAGGATTACCCCTAAGCCCTGATGCCATTGGAAGAGGGAAGAGGATGGAAGGGTGGGCCAGGCACCCCCAAATTCGTCCACTGTATTGGTCAAAACTTAGATCATTTTCTGGGCTCTTAGAAATAAATTGTCCCCAGCCCCATTTCAACGTCTTAGTTACGGGATGACAATGCCAACTGCGTGAAATACTCGGGGATGGGGCAATTCGTCTGATGAAGCAATCACATGCAGTGGGAGGGAGAGTATTTTTGGATAAAAAAAATGTGCAGTTATTCTATTCAATTCAACTCAGTACCCTACTAGCAGCAAGTGATACGCCATGTGGTGAAGGGGAAGAGGGGGGGACGGGTGTAATCCATCAACCCAATATTATTCCGTGAGTGCTACCTCAATGGAGTTTACACTAATATCATTGTAAAATTGAATTTCATGCAGGTTAAAGCGCAAAGGTCCCTTGGAAGAGCATTCCAACGTCGAATGGCATGCAAGAAAAATGACCAATATTCAGAATGGACTTTCTCATTGCGTGACTGAAATGTGGGGAACGCATGAGCCTAAAGCTACGTGTCCATTCGAGACAGGGATTTTTGAGAGGTGAGAGCGATAGCGGCCATCGTGAGCAACTTCAGATGGGCTGTCCACTTGACAGCTGCCTGCTCTCACTGATTCGCAAGAGAACTCCTCGTCCGTGTCCACTTGCGAGTTTCAGTCCTCAAGGGGCAACATTTGCTCCCACCTTCCAAATGGATACGCAGCTTAACACTGCCTTCACACCTCAATTTTCAATTCAATTCGGCAGATACCGCCTAATCTGGGAAGGCACTAACAACCTCGTATCATCAAATTTTCTTGAAATAGTCTGTTACCACCGTACAACGACGGTGTAGGCAATGAGGCGATTTCACCAAGTGGGCCGTGTCACACCGACATCTGTCATATCACGCAAGGTTCTGACATAGCATTTCCAACCTTCTCCGAAACAAACTTTCAGAGGTTTACTACACGTGCACCCTACATCGTACTTTGCTATTTGTCTGCAATAAACAGAATAACGTTTCGAAACCAAGGAGTTTTTTTGAATAACCCGAAGGTGAATTTCAGTGGTGCACATATAGAAAAATTCGGTTACAAATACAGGATTTTAACCTGCAATTTGCTACAAAATATTGCTGAAAACGCGAACATTTTGCAATTTTGGGTTTCAAATCTGGGATTTTAGCCTCAACATTTTTATAAATGCTGGCCAGCATTAAAAGAAACGTCGTTGGCGGAAAAGTTTGAAAAACCGGATTAGAAATTATAGTAAAATAAAGCCATTTAAGCAAGAAAACTTCATCTACTAGGTATGAAATCATGGACTGCTTTTGAATGTCTGCAGGGGACACACGTGCCCATATGCTCCCCTTGGGTTTTACTGCAGAATTTGCAATGCTTGCTAACAGTTCCGGATTAACCCATGCAGAGGCCATAAGGCTGTCGAAATCAAAGGGGCTCCCCTTCGCAAATTATATCCTAATACGTTTTGAACAACAAAATCTTGATAAACCAATTTTACTAAACAAAACAAAACATTGATAAATAACATATTGTAATATTACTAAACAAACAATAATTCTCTTTCAAAATCAAACAATTCAATATTGTTTTGATCCCTTGTCGCGGGGCCCCTAAAAGGCATGGGGCCCATAGGCTGGTGCCTACTTGGCCCTAATGGATAATCCGGCACTGCTTGCTAACAGCACATAATGAAGGAAGGCTTCATTTATCTACTAAGTATGAAATCATGGCCTGCTTTTGACTGTCTTGAGGGGTGCACACATGCCCCTGTGCCTCCCCCCATTAGATGTTCCCCTCGAGGTTTTACCGCAAAATTTGCAACGCTGGCTAGCAGTACATATTGAAGAGTGGCTGTGTTCGTTGCATGTACCTGAGAGTAAAGCCCGCTGATGGTGTAGACCGAGGGCTCCTTGACGTGTCTTTCAATCGGACCTCCCTCTGCCCCTTCGCAAACTTCAAAGTTGGTGGCCATTGCTCCTGGCGCGCTATTTTCTCCTGTATCGGCTTGGTTCGGGGTCTTTTCTTCGTCCGTGATTTCACGCCCCACGCATCACAGCATGCCTCGCTACCTACACGGATGCGGCGAAGAAGAAGGAGGAGGAAAAAAAAAGAAAAATGGGGGGAGGGAATGACGTGAAATGTTCACTTCATTCCGCTGGCCAAAGTAGGTTACCCAGATGTAGGCCTAGGTGTACATGCAGTGGAATGCCACGGATTTTCCTCCTTCGTTGCTTTTAAAACCGTGAAAGTGGACTGTGAAAATGCGCCTCGAGTTTCGGGGAATTGCAATTTCTCCAAAACGTTGATATTAAACGAAGGGTTTATATTTGTAAAAACAAATTGCCAGAAAAAAGGGAAATCCGAACCGTATTGACATTCGAACAATCGAACAGCTGAAGTTCGAAACGAAAGAACGGAGAGATGTGGAGCGAATATCTGCGTCTACTCACCCCGTCAACGACGAACGGACATTGCGAAACGTAAAATAACCGGCGAAATCCCTTTCAATCATCGCCAAAACTAGCAAAATCGTGAAAGAATACGGCACGGCCAAGCGGTCAAGGCATCTCGATGTTTTCTTTTTCTTTTTAGAAAATCGAGCTCAGGTGTTCCGCCGAACGCCCCTAGATGGCGCTGCTAACGGCGACACGCACTCGCTTTGTAATATACGTAATTATTGCATGCATTTCACAGATCGGATATATTATAATTAACGCACATAACACGTGGTATTTTAATTAATTGATGATAACATTTCACTAGAATATGCGTATGCATCTAATTATTTTCTTCAACTATATTATCGAGAATTGTCCGCCAGGCTGAAGACCTCCTTACATAATATATATATCCCGGCCGTTTATAAAATCAAAAATCCCGACTGTTTTTTCGGAAATTTCTTTCGAAAATTCACTGCAAATTACGCATTTCGGCACATATTTTTAATATTTTTCAAAGAAATGGCTGAGGAATAACGAGTAATGCAATAAAATTGGAATAAAATTCTGTACAACTATAGGAACGCCATAAGTGAGCAATTTCGAAAAATTAAATTATAAATTATGGATTTTGCCGTATAATTCGTTAATTTGAAACCGTTATAATCAACCCAGTATTTTGGGTCAAATTCCCGTACATAATTTCTTTAGAAATATTACGAATTAAAAGTAACGAACAAACGACACCTACAATTCGTCGAAATGTAAGAAAGGTAAGAAAGCGTAAACAATGACTTCATAAATGATTAAAATACAGGTAATGTAGGATAATTAAACAGAATTTATAGGATGTCTGGGATTCCTGCCTTAAATCCATCTTTGCAGATTGAGCAAATATGGTAGTATTTACAAATATTTATCATGCATTTAAAATCTAAAATATAGATATAACTTTCAACATAATGAATTCCGCGAGTAGTTGTATATCTATAAAGGGTTCATAACGTAATCAATATATCTATAAATAATCACGAAAACGATGTCTGTACAGCTGACAGCGTTTTTAATTCATTGTTTTAAGGTACAATTGAGACTCGAATTGGTTATCTGCATTTTCAAAAAAAAGAAAAATTCGCTAAAATCAAGTTTCCTTCAATAGTCGATATTGCAGATAAGTTTGGTATTTTAAATTATGCAGTCTGCTCGTACAATTAATTAAATATATTAATAGTTTCGTGCGAATTTAACGTCATACCACCAAAAACGCCACTGAAATGTTTCGCAAATCAACATTGATAAAAAAATAGTTGAAAAAATCGCTTCGTAGGGTATATAAATCTTTATAAAAAATTTCTGGGGGAGAAAAAGGTAATAAATTAATTTCAGCAAGCTGAGGAATGAATTCGAATTAGACATCGCGTCGTACAACATTTCACGTGTTTGCAATTGTTCGAGTAACACCATCCATTTTACCACAAAAAAAATATCATCGAAAGGCATCGCTTATTGATACAGAGATCTGAAAAAAATCAACCAACCAATTAAAATCAAATAAAATAAAACATCAAATGAAAAGCAGATTTCAAAACTGATCACTATTAGTTAGACGAACTTTAGGGACAGTTGATGAAATTGATATTATAAAAAAACAAAAAATTGAATCATTTACGACGAACAAACTTCCAACACTGATCAATGATTTTTGGGAATACCGAATTTGGGAGGAAAATAAGTTGGTGCTCGATATTACGCGAAGATGACTTACTGACGTAAAAATAATAATCCTACTGTATAATACTGGTTTCACCCAACACGAAATTAAGAAGACGATCAAGTTTCCACAGATATTAAAATAATGCCAGTTGAAAACGTACGAATGTGTCACAGGGCCGAACACTTCCTAAACGACATTTCACCAACGATTTAAAACTCGGTTTAATAAATAGTGTTATATTCTAAAGTTTGAATTTCAAGAAAAAAAAATGCATTTGTTTTTTTTTTTGCCAAATTTCCCGATCTTGCCAATGCCGAGAAAAACAACGAATTCACACAATGGAAAAGTATCAGGAATGGTATCGCCAAGACTGTTCATTTTCACCGCTAAAAATTTATTTCAACCCCCCCCCCTTTGGCCTTACGTAATCTTAAAAAGTGCAAAAAAATAAATATCAAGTGTAAAAATGTGTAAATAAATGTGCATATTTTTAAATTTGACTCGATTCACTCAAGCCTTAAAAGTACTGTATAATTAATTACTTATCCCTATTTATCTGTCACCAACACCATTGTCAATGATTTTTGATGCACTACTTCAAATCTTAACAGATTTAGTCGAACTAAATGAACGCATCTTATCCAACGTTTTTTAACCATTGATCATTTTAAATTTCCATTCACTGCTCTAAAAAAATTTTCTGACCAATTCTGAACAAGCCCCAATTACTTTCTTCAACATGTTAAACACAGTGTCTCTCCCCTATGACGATCATTCGTGCATTTTAACAAACATTTCAAATGGCCTTCGAATAGCGCTCAATTTCCCACGAGAACCGCGTAATCTCGCGGAGTTTTCCGAAGCTCATCTCAGATCCTTCACCGATTTCAATTTCAATCTTCCAGGTCGCAGATCTCAGCCCTTCCCATCTGCAAAAAATAGACATGAATCTCGTTTGGTTTTCCTTACCGGCGCGTCAGAGTCCGGCGCTGGTGCGCAACACGCGGCCGCACTGCGCTTGACCGGCAACCGCACCTTCGTCCGGGTTGTTGAGTTCGCCTCTGACGTCCGCCGCGCCCGCGCCGCGGTCCTCGCCCGAGTCGCCCAGCTTGATGACCGCGCTCACGGTCGCCGCACTCACGGCGTGATCGCGGGCCAGCGCCTGGTCCTCCGGCGGAGGCTTGTACAGGAACCAGGCGAGGAAGAAGCACGACGAAGACAAGATTTTTCCCACCATGGAGATTATCAAAACGTACCTGCGAGCGACAAAAAAAAATCACGAAATGATAAACACGTAGGAACACCGTCTGTTAACATTAACGTCCTCGTTTGACATCATTAAAAATTATTAATCATTCGCTGTGTATATTAGTTCTAAGGTAGAACGTCGAGTGCCCTAAAAAAAGTGGCTTATATCAATTTTTTTCTCATTATATTTTGGGGGGAAAAAATTTGTTTTAGATTGAAATAAAATGCCATTCAACTTGGAAATGGGACAACACATTTAAGGTGTTTTTTTTTGCAGACTGTCCCTATCGCTTCCTACAAACGGCTACAAATTAAATTCCACGATTAATCGCAACAAACGACATCTTCATAATTCGGTAAAATTTAACTTCGCATAACAGATAAATAGATCACGGCATTTCCCCATGTTGCGAGACTGCCAAAATGCGAAGAATCCGCAGTTACCTGCTCATCAGAAAATTGTCGTGGGCTCTGCACGATCCCTGATGACCGCACGAATTCTGCCACAGGACGCACGTCGCGTCCATCATGGCGCCGAAGATTATGGGGGCGGGAATGGAGCCGAGCAGCCGGACAATGATCCACTGGATGCCCAACGCGAACGACCTTTGCTGATCGGCGACGCACCTGTAGAAAGAAAAAAAGGGATCAGGGTTGGCCTGATTCGATCGTCCGTCTCTCAAACACTGGACAAAAACCTCACCTTAGCGTGGCGGACAGCGCGGGCATGCTGGCCAGAAAGGTGAACAGGCTGAAGGCGAAGGTGATTGCGAGGAAGATTGGCAGTTTCTCGCAGCTTCCTTGGCAAGGCTCTCTAGTGGCCATTACGGAATCGGATCTTCTCGTGGCGTTGTTCAGGCCGATGCAGCTGCAATTGGCGAAGGCCTGTGAAATGATTCGTGCACGGATCACGTTCGAGTTGACGATGCACCTGGAGCATAGCAGATTCTAAATTTGCCAAATGTGATTCGAAATTCTGGGATTTGCTCGAGTTCCATCGCCGGTAAGTGACTTTCAAAAGCCCAGTCGAGTTGTTGGGGAAGGTTTCGTCCATTGTCAATCGAAAACTAAACGTTTCGCCATGTCTGTTTCGACTTAAAATTTGTTCAGCCACGCGCAAAATTTGAAGAAAGCAGTGAGGTAAAGTTATTTTCAACTACACTGCAGCACACACCACAGGAAACATTATGTCAGCATAATGAGAAAGCATACTGGACATTAAATTGCTTTTTTTTATAAAAAAAAAACTTCTGTATATTCCTAAACCTCGCAACAAAACAATCGAAGACCTCGATTCAAATCCATGACGTTATACTGGTTATTGCCAAATTTCTCTAAATCTCTGGCCCGTACAAACTAACGGCCCGATTAACAACATGACCGTGCGTCAATTTCTCTCCACTTACCTTCTGATGATTTCCCGATTTCAAGTTGACCACGTCGGTGCAGCCGGCATGGCACGGCGAGTAGTAGATGACGTTGTCCACGCCGCAAATGGGGTCATAATGATCCAGAGAACAAAGGCAATGATTGGAACAAGTGCCGTTTAACATTGGCAAAGATGCGAAGCTGCGCGAGGACAAACGAGAAAAACGCAAGTCAGAGGAACAACACGGCGAGTATTTCTGTCCCGAAAACTAGCAAACTCTGTCCACTCGCCTGTCGCTAGAATAAGGCGCATTCACCCCAGCAAACGGTATGACCGGGCAACTCATGAGAAACACAAAACACGACACCAATGATACTGAAACGAATCCGATGCACAGTTTGATGATCCCGCCGCAGCGCAACTGGAAACGCTTGACGAGGTAGCCGCCCAAGAACGTTCCACCCCCGCCAGAAGACACAATGACGCTTCCTGAAAATAAGATTATAGAAATGACAATAAAAAAAACAGCATCTGTCTCTGCCTAAATTGATTTTAATAGCTAATAATCGTTTTCCTCCCCCCACCATGTACACCGTCGTAGAATGATTTGTTGGCTAGTGAAAGGATTTTCACTGTCAAATATGTTACCATCTCTTACAATTGAAATGAATACGACAAAGACACCCACCTTATGGAGGAGGAATAACTAGTAAATTCTAAACGATGCGTGCATGACTCTTATTACGGACTGTATCGTCGCATTTCCGTTTCTCAACGTACCTACTAGTAAGGCGGCCCAGCTTGCTCCCACGCTGAATTGTGATTCGATGAATTTCGGAAGGAATGCCGCAAAGCCAGAGAGCAAAAGAGCTACACTAACGAAAAACTGACGAAATTTAGTGACACATCAACAACGAGTATATTCACTGGCGTTAGAGAAAGCGAATCGCTACTTTGGAAGACCAAGCAAACCGGCGGTACTTTTAAATACGTAAAACGAAGAGGGTAAATGTTGCGGTACCCCCGAATTTTACGAAGACACTCACCTTCAAAGGCACCGGCAATGTTCAGAAACATGAAGGTTGGATTAGTGAGTAGCATCTTGAGAGATTTGGGCAAATCCTTGATGGACGTTCCGAATCCCACCTGATTCACGACGCTGTTGTCGGATGGTCCCTGATGCGCTTCCGATATCTTCTGTGCCCTTATTTCCTGAGATCCTAGGCGAGTGAAGAGCAGGTTTTGGCCAACAACGGTCAAGAAACGAGAGTAAAGCGGCAATGGAATCTCACCAGGAAGTTCTTTAGGAAAACCCATGATGGGAACAGCTACGAGGAGAGAGAGGACACCAGCCATCAGAAATCCTATCCACCATGCTCCGACCCAAACGGTACTGCTCGCGTTCAAACGCAAGCTGCAATGACAACGCAACATTCACCTCAGTTGAGGTTTGTTTTTTAAACAATAAAAACGGGATGACAATCCAACTGCCGTGAAAAACAAAACATTTACTAATGCGATTACAGTGCCCGAGCACAGCACTTACGTCGCAAGATCCACATTGCCCACATCAGTATATATCTTCAGGAACTGTCCGCCAACCAAGTAGCCGATAGCAGGTCCAACGATTGCCATAGCGTAATATATACCTATACACCAGGGGGCGAAAAATAACCATGAATCTAAATCGTTTATCAAGTAAACACTGCAGTCGATAACAGCCGTCGGAAGGAAACATCTACAGTCGAACTTGGTTATTACAGTCACGGTTATAGGCTTTATAGCGAGATCTCGAACGTAACGAGCGAATGACCTGCGCAGATTTGGTTTTCGCGAATTTCGACTGCCATCCTTGACGGTTGTAACGAGATCGAGCACTTCTCGGATATAACGAGGCACCTACTGCATGCGAGTTACCAAAAATTCTATTAACTCGTGGTTAACAGCTAACCTGCTGTGGTACAATGCTTTTCCTCGGTTAACTAGAGGTTTACCTTGGGCTTGGCTTACCGTTGTTGGTGCCATTGGCCCTTACTGCCTTAAATTCCGATTGTACCCGCAGATCACCCCCAATGTTTTCAAAACGATTTTGTCACCATATACAATCAAACTTATAACATATGATTACGGCTACAAAACGTTATTACCGACATAGACGGAAGACATCTTGGTCTGCACGTTTTCGTCCAAGAAGGTGACGCCGAGCGTGTACAGCGGCGTTGCTCCGGCACCGTGCAACAGTTGGGCGACGATGAAGACGTACTTGTAGTCGGAAAGGGCGAATCCGGAAGCGGAAGCGGACGAGGCCTGGCAGCGGGCGTGCCCCACACTCGCGGAGGAGTTGACGGGCGAACAGAAGAGCTCCGTTTCGTCGTCCAGCGTGTAGAGACCGGCGGTGAAATGAGGTACGGCAAAGAGGAAGGAGCCCAGGCCCATGACCACCATCCCCCAGCCCAGCCAGCGCGGCTTGTTTCCGGTGGGCCTACCGCCGAAATAAGAAACGGGCACGAGGCAGAGGAACGAGGCGATGTCGTAGGCGCCTGCGGTCAGGCCGGTCTCGGTGCTGCGCAGGTCGAACCGCCTCTCGATGGTGGTGATGACCACATTGACGAAGCCGTTGACCACCATGCCCTGGAGGGCTCCGGCCCAGCACAGCCAGAAGAGCACCCACTTGGGAACCACAAATCGCCGCAAGCACTTGGGCCTGACTATCCACCAGCCGCAATCGTATGTTTCCGCCTCGACGATGCTGTGGTCCTCGGGATCGTGGAGGGTCATTTGGCTACTGTTCGATTCCAGGTACTTCCAGTCGTTCGACGCCGTGTCCAGCGCACCCTCGGCCGAGCCTGTCCTGCCCATCTCACTGGCGGCTGAAGCGGTGGTCATTTCCTCGACTCATGGCACGAGGCATCTTTCTCAGCTGCCACAAGTAACAATTTCTGAAATGCAGAAGATACGAGCACGTGGTAACAGCAATTATTAACAGCTCTCCTAGGCAATTTGTGGATTAAAAATGAACTTGATGTGGTAATAAAATCCTAAATCCCCGAAATAAATCTCATGAATTTTCAGTGGGATGTGCGAGGAGTTATTAAAACATTACCTAACACTATTTCTTCTAAGATTATTGTCCAAGCTTATTACATTTGTAAGTAAAAACGAATTTCTCCGCAATAGAAATGCAATATGGTTTCGGATTAAACTACCTGACACCATTCAGGGGGAAATTCAAGGTCGATTTTTTTCTTTTTCAATACATAATTTTCACGTCCTTGAATGAAGCTGTGTCTGAACTAAAATTGCACGCCAAGGTTCCAGCCGCACACCTACAATGTAGGAACGGCCGCAACAGGGACTAACCTTGATTATTAGATTTCCAAACTTGTTTGACCTTATTTTACTTTTTGTCCATGAAGGTGTAGTTTTTGAATTTTCAGCCT
>JAQIXS010000371.1:0-49906 GCA_034700785.1 Rossiulus vilnensis | reverse complement strand
TGTTATTTAGCACACCAATGGTTAATTTGATCAGGAGATTTGTGGTTTGTTAAGACTACCATTCAAATTTTTGGGATAGTTTCAAAATTAATTCCACTCACTTCATTATTCGGATAAGTCGAACTTCGGATAAGTGGAATATTTTTGGGGGTCCCCTGCGACTTCGAGTTATCGAGGTTCGACTGTATTATCATTTATTTCGACATATTTTGAAGATTTTTGGCAATTTTGTGAGAGGAACCTTGTAAATATTGTCCCATGTTGATGACTTCACCCTAGTACGTCATTTCTGTCATTTTTCCTTCAATGCAGCAACTTGTTGACACCAACGCCCTTAGTGACGTCATTGCTGATCAATTTTATTCCTTGATGGACTGCCCCTACCATGTCAGAAAAAAAACAACAACACGGGCTTCAGAAGTGAATTCCCATCATGAACCTTGTTTACACGTCCACCAGTCTCGATGACAAATTCGACGACACGCGTGACAGCCTTAATCCCACCCGGTTTAAAAAGCGAAATTTCTTTTAGTTCTTACCCATCCCCCCTTCAACCCTCATCCATTTACCCCCACTTATTCCCCCATCAAACTTCATCGTAATTCCCCCCGCGGACTTAACGGTGCAGAGATCTTTGGTTGGGGGAAAGGGGAATTCCCACTTTTCCCCTTGTTAAACCCGGTGTAAAGCAGAGCACGCCTGAGAAGGCCCTGGGATCGATGGCATGGGGCCGCTTTAATGTGTGATTAATGAGCAGTGGGAGGGCCTAGCTTTCGTTTGGACGCTTGGCTGGAGCGCCACCGGCTGCAGTGGTCGAAAATGTGGCTTATAGAAGCAACTATCTGGCATAGTCAGTCGTTTTCAGTCCATTTAGAAGTGGTTTTATGTGCAGCATACACTAGAAGTTGTTTGCTGTCATCAGTCTTTAGCAGTCCCTCTGAGAGTGGTTTGACTTGAATTTACACTGGCAGCAATTACTGTGTCATTATCAGTCATTTACAGTTCTTCTAGAAGAGGTTTTGATTTTCATACACGCTAGAAGCCAAGAGGTGTTTTATTGTCTGATTTCACTACAATCCATTTATTGGTTTTAATTTATGTCGCTTTCACGCTTTGATCGCCATCTGAAGTGATCGTCACTGTCAGTCATTTACAGTCGATTTAGAAGTGGTTTCCTTCTAGAAGCTATGTTATGGGAATGTAAGTAGTTTTCTGTCCTTTTAGAAGTGGTTTTATGTGCAGCATACACTAGAAGTTGTTTGCTGTCATCAGTCGTTTTCAGTCCGGTGGTTTGATATCCAATTTCTATCTTAAGTCGTTTTTAGTTCCTCAAGAAGTAATGTCTTGTCTAGTTTTATCTCGATACCATCGTTTGTAATGGTACTCGTTTTTAGTTCATTTAGAAGTTATTTCCACCTTTAAGCCATTTTTCTGATTTGTCAGTCGTTTTCAGTCCTGCTAGAACTGATTTCCATTTTAAAACCATTTTCTGCATTCGAACGCATTTTCGGTCATCGTTGTCCTACAGACCATTTAGGGGTTATTTTTGGGTCATTGTCAATCGTTTACAAGAAGTTTTTTTTTTGTATAATTTAATTAGAAGCTATTGTTTGTAATACTAGTCCATCTGGAAGCCATTTTGCAGTGCATCTAGAAGCTATTTTATAGCATTGCAAGTCGTACACGTTCATTTAGAAGCAGTTTGATGTCAGACTATCAGACATCTTCAGTCACTGCTTCAGTCATGCTGTCCATGTCAAGACATGGTTGCCTCAGCGACCATCTTGGAATCCCTAACCCAATCCAAATATATCCCACAGCTTTGCTTCAAAACCGGAATTTTCCATCAGCCCCAGATCCTGTTGTGTCTCAACTTGCACGTTCGTGGATCGTGATCAATAGGCTTTTATCCCTTTGCTCAATCCGTTTTACAAGCTTTAAATTAGTTTAATGAGCACGTTGCCAGGAACGTGCTCGCATGAAGTTGAAGGCTCGCGATCTAAGTCCTCGTTAACGCTTTGAAAATCCTCGAATTTCCAAAAACCCTTGTAAAGCGAGATTAACTGGAGTTGCTTTTCATATTCAGTTGTTCAGTGAAAGCGCCATTCTCCACCCCCACCAACTCTGGAAATCACGCTTGTCATTCCCTGATCTGTTTCGCAGCGACTCCGCTAGATGGCGCCACGGATCGCCTTTGGAGGCCAGGCGCAATGAGCCATGCATCCGTGGATGATGGCGACAGCTGTTGCAAAAGGCAGGCAAACCACATTTTGATTTTCCATTATGTTACAATAGGCTTTTTCATTAGCAATAAAAACTTGATCAAAAATAACGAAAATGTAGAAATTCAAAAAAAAAACCGATGCACGTTTGTCTGAGATATGAAATTATTTTCAATTGTTTTTTGTTGAAGTGAAATAGTGGAAGAATTATTTTTTTAATTAAAAAAATACATAGCGGCATCTAAGTCGAGCACAACCACCTCTTCAACTAATATATTATGTGTTGAAGTGGAATTTTACCTTGTGAAATACAGCCGACCTAATGTTTGAACGTGATACGCTTAATGAAACATGGCTTTAAGAACATATTGAACATTTGTTTTGTTACATAATTTCAGTAGTTTAACGCTTGTGTCAAACACTTCAGTCATGTTTTGCACCGTGTTGCACATGTTATACCTTGTGAAATGTGACTAAACAAGTGTTTAAGCTGGTTTTTGTTTCGGAAACCAGATATTTGAACATGTTGACCTATTGAAATATATGTAACAAACAAATTTTTAACCTGGTTATGCTTTAAGAAACGTGGAAAAGAAAGTGTTGAAATGTGATGATCAGAACATGCTGGCTTGAAGTGTTTAAACATGTGAAATGTTGTGAAATTTGACCGACCAAATGTTTAAATATGTCACGCTTTGTCAAAGCGGCGGGTAAACAGTTAGACATAGTTAAGCACCATGAACACGTCATGGGTCGCTGATCATGGTGAGATATGGCCAAAGAATTGATGATCATGGTAAAGGATGGTTCTGCTGTGTCACTTCACACATCAATGACCATGGTTAAGCTGTTTCTGACTCATCTCAAACCTGGCCTGATCAAGAAAACTTGGAAATATGTCTTCGTTGATATTCTCTGTCAAGACCACAGCCC
Source organism: Rossiulus vilnensis (assembly GCA_034700785.1). Taxonomy (NCBI): domain Eukaryota; kingdom Metazoa; phylum Arthropoda; class Diplopoda; order Julida; family Julidae; genus Rossiulus; species Rossiulus vilnensis. The sequence continues at coordinate 46,751 of JAQIXS010000371.1, read as the reverse complement.
AAGATCCACCTGATCTTGGACAACATTCATGCTTCTCGTGACAACAATTTTGTCCAATGTCCAAAGCAGGTTCTGCACAACTCCAAGAAACTCACCCTGCACTTCACACTGGAATTGGGCTCTCTGTTCAGAGATCTGGAAAAAAAAGACGCATTTACCAGCGAAGGTTTTCTGTTTCCATCTCATTGTTGGCATTGCTGGAAGACGACGAGAGCTTGATCCAATAAAGTGTGGAATGTTCCCTCGTTCCGGCAAGTATCCCCTTACTGGCTGCCGCATTCTGGGCATGAATAACGCTGTTCAGAAAAGCGAGGGCTAATCAGCCCAGATGAGCTTTTATGTCTATTGTCCCTTTTTACTTTATTAAAAGTTTTGCGAGGGATGCGGAATCTCTGTGGCAACCGTTTCCTCCGCCCGGTTCATTCTGCAGATAGGCGAATAAAATTAAACGACAATAATGGGGCATGCAGAAACAGGATCCAGCGTTTCCACGCACAATGCCAGAAAATCTGCACACTCCAGAGATTGAGTTTATTGCGAATTTTTGGCGTCTGGTTGTGTCGTTGAGGGTTGTTGATGTTCACTCTGCGACTGCTTGCGTTACGGTCGGTGTTGGGGTCAGTCATGCTGGGGCATCAACTGTGGGAGCTTTAGAGGCCCAACTTAACAATCGTTGCTTTTGGCTTTATTGACAACGACATACGCTTGCTGGACCAGGGCCCTGTTCCGCAAGACGTTAGAAATATTTAGAGAACAGGTTACAAGTGGACTTGTAGAAAGATGCAGTATCAACTTGTAAGTTATTAGCAATTTCGCACAGGGTCCACTTCCACAAACGTTATGGACTGTAATTTTATTTATCCATTATCCTTACAAGTTACAAATAAATTTTATCAAATTCCAAGTGATGTGTTCCACTAAAGTATTAGTATTAGCAATTTGCCTGTGGCGAAATTCCTACAGGGGGACAGAAAGGCCTGCCCTGTGAATTGAGTACAAGTCAGTATTAGAAAACCTAGTAACATAGACTTGTACTTGTAGAATGGTGTTCCACCAATGAAGAAGTGCATGTCGTACTTGAACTTTCATGACGTCACATGCAAGGAATTACTAATATTGTACAAATTATCCTTCATCGTTGTTAGAATCTATTCACTTTCATTAGACCACATGTGTTTCATAGCTAAACAAGGTAATAGTTTGTACTAATACTTTTGTGGAGCACAGCACTTGTGCTTGTGTACTGAAGAATTTTTGTTTGTGGAACACAACAACTCGTACCTATCACTCCATACCTCTACAAGTACAAGTCCATAGTATTTGTGGAATAGGGCCCAGATCATGGTAGCATTTGGGCATTTCCATTTCCATCAGTTGGTCTTCCCCACCCCCATCCTACCCTCGGCAGTACATGGGGTCCAGGTGACGTTGGCTACATTATTTCGGAGAAAATTTAGCAACTCTTTTCATCACTGTCGCAGAATCACAAGGCATTTTCAGTGCATGCAGAGCATAGCAAACATAGTATTTTTGTATTATTTATGTTATCCGCGATGCTTTGACACGATACTGAAATTGAGCATGAATGTGCTTTTTCCTTTCTCTATTACTTTCTTATTATTTCTTGTATTTCACTCTCTAGACCTGCGTGTTGTTTGTGGGAGGCCTTAAGTAATCTACAGTAAGCAAACAAACCATTCAATCCTCCATGAATACAATTTGTAAACAGAAACCGTTGACCTCGTTGTAGCAACTCGCAAGACAGCTGTCGTTATTGATTTATACCTTCTGGAGCCATAATTATTATGTTAGCCTTCATGTCGAGATGAGACCCTGTAAACAGGTCGATCGCAGGCACGTGGATCACCCCTGAAATTGATAAACATATTGAGCAGCGGAGCATGTAAAGCAGTCCCGCATCGATGGCCTTGAGATAGTGGAGGACCATCATGCCTGCAGTAATTGACATTGGATTGGCTTTTATGGCGCTGGACAGGGTTGAAGTGCCGTGATTATTCACATGATCAGAGATTGAAAGGGGATGAAATGACAAAAGCAGGTTGAATTAAATTGTTGGAGACAAGAGATGGGCTGCGCTTGCGCCGCTGGCTCTGGTCCAGGTCTGCAATCTAATCTAATTTATGCAAGCAGAACTCCCCACTCGGGCATGCTTCTGGCAGCTGTTTGTGTCATAAATGGTAATTTACGATGACCTTTCTAATTTCGAAGTGTTTAAACGTCCTATGGTAATGAGAAGTGGCGTCAATTACACGGGGCTTAATTGTTGTACATACATATACAACCTGGGATTTGCTGAAATTGCTGCTCTTGCATTTGAGAACCTCGCAGCTGATGCTGATGCAGAATACTGAACAGTGGCCACATTTGGTTTGGGGCAGTCCATAAATGATCTTCAGGAGCTGAAAAAAGCGGCTTAGAACATCTATGATTAAAGATCGTTTTTTTTAAAATTGCCTGTAACGTTGCCTTAATAGTATTTCCCGAAAATGTGTGAGAAAATAAGCTAAAATCCATAGTTGTAGATTTAGTTTTGACTACAAAACTTTGCATACGGTGTTAATTTAAAATGATATTTTTAGAAATGTATGGAGAAGTAGTCAAATTCCATGTTTGGTGATGTATATGGACATGCAGTTATTCAAAGCTGGTTGTGAAATGTAATCAAAAATGCTGTGATTAATGATCCAGTTTAAAAAAATTCAAAATCTTTATTCAAAACGTTTTCCTTCTTAATATACCCAAAAAAAATTGTATGGAAATTGAAGATCCAATATAACATTCGCCAAATCTTTAGATGCAAGAAAAAAATCTTCAATTCTAGATAATTTTCCAGTTCATTGCATTTCTTTTGAGAATTGAACCTGCTGGGAAATCTGCCAGCCAATCCTAACTAGCACCACTCTTGTTTGGCAACTTCTGCTTGTTGCGGGTAATCCCTGTTACAAATTGATACACAAGCCAGATGCACTTTCTTTATATTGCCATAGCATTATTAAACTATGGATTTAATACATACTTCTGGCTTCATCCATTGGTAGTCCACAGCTGATGTGCATGTCTGGCAACCTTGTTACTGTCTAATATGCCTCAAGAGGAGTAGCTCAGGAGGCATCTGCGAGGAGCAACCCACTTCTCAAGACATCTTTCCTGTTCGCTTCTTCCAAACATCGTTTCTTTGTTCCCAACCCAAATTGCACATTTATGTGACTTTTTCTGGAATATAATGATATGGTCCAATGTTGCCTGCAGTCTCGCACACAACTCCAACCAATCAATAATTTGTTGAGTCGCTTCACGTTACACGATGTGGATTGTCGTGGAACACAATAAAGAGAAAATAATGAGGGAAAACATAGAGTTTAATGGTTGTGGGATAATAAATGCTTTGTCGAACAGAAAAAGCACGCCCGATGCACGTCCAAGAGCCTCGGACGTTGACCGGACCTTGGAACTGGCGTCAGTGGCATGGTTGCCAGACAAGACCAATGTTCGTGTGTTTGTTTGTTGACTTCATTTGGGAATGCCAACTAGGCCAGATAGTTGTGTGCAAACTCTTCTGAACAAATGAATTTTCCATTTCTCGGATCTCCGTAACCGAATTGTGTTTAATCTACTGTGTGTCATCCGCGTTACGCGAAGCAAAAAGTTTATTTAAATATTTAAAAATGGTAGGCCTACTCACAACTGTTCGCTATTGCGGCGTTTTCAATATCGGCTGAATGCATTATTCATGCAACGTGAACAGTGTACATTTTTTTCCCCATGGCATGATTTGCAATTCTGCCACATCCATGCTGGCTTCCATGCAAGATGGGCTTCTCAAGCCCATTCCAGTTTTGTTTGGATCGTTTCAAGTATTGTTACCATCAGTGTGCATAATTACACTATGCAGGCCAATAAGATGCGTGGGCTGTTTTTGCAGTGCCAATTCTCTAGGCAATGTGTTCGGTTTTGGAACTCGTGCCAGATAACCGTGACTTTATGGTGGAAATACCCTCAGTGAGCGTAGTATGTGTCTCCTAGCAAGGGCAGTTGGGAGGTGACGTCACTGGATGTCACCCCCCACATATTCGGCGTAGACGTCTAATACTTCTTTGTACAGGGATGTTTAAAAATCGCCCGCTTAAGGAGGAATGATGTAGTGGTAAGGCTCATGGCATACGGTAGAAATTAGATTATCTATCATAAGCCATCAGTTCAATTGTTTTCTATCAACTAGCGTGCATACAAAACAAACCAATGGACTTAGAAAATACATATTTACATACTAAACCAGCAAACTACATAGCTATATAAACTAATCAACTTTCTGTGAAATATCATCAACCTATTTCCTGTTAATTATTGAAGTTCCAATGTTCATTTAAAATTTCAATGAGAATCTGGTACATGACTCCTATGCCACAATTACACCAAGTTTTCTTAAGACAATTTATTGCTTGCACAACTGTAGATTGATCAATTACGTGTTGTATCTTTTTTACGTCTGTTTAATTCTTCGGCATCAAAATTATTGGTAGCACCTATTCCCCTCAGCCCCATCTCGTTCTTTGAACTTGTGACCGAAAAGAAAATTTGAGGATTCCCAAAGTGGATTTCTCCTCCTCAACAACTGCTTTTAGTTTTGTCTCCCAAATGAGCGATCCACTTAACCGCCAAATTGAAAAAGTTGCACAGGGAATTCGTACGTCCAACTGCTCCACTTTGCGTCTCCCAAGCATTAAACTGTCGGAAATAAAGAGAGGAATTCCCCTTTACAAAGGCTCACTTTAAGCTGGAATTCAGGATGTCCAAAGGGACGTACCCTGCCACAATGATTCGCTTCTTCTCTTCCTACTCAAGAATCCATTTAAACTGCTCATGCGAGCATGTCCATCTGTGATCTCTTTGGTGCAGCTTGGAGACTGTCCATAGAGGACGTTCATAAAAAGTACTCCAATGACATCGTGCTCCTCTTTAGTTCATTATCGACTAACTTGGTACCTGGTTCAACTTAAGCCATTCTGACTGGGCAAAAATCGTTGCTTATGTCACAATGTGTCTAACATGTGGCGTCATATTTTCGTACCAAATGACTAATATTCCAATTAGTTACTTCCTGTGTTCTTTACAACCAGGACCGTCCAACATGGAATCACCTTTATCATCAGTGTTCAAATGACGAAATTTAAAAAAAAAAAATCTATTATGACGTGCTGTAACCAAAATCAAGCTAAACACTTTATTTTATTATTTCAAAAATACAATGGAAGTGCAATGTTGGAAACCTTGCATGTGGTGATGAATCACCCACGTCTTGTTTTCTATTTTAAAAAAATGGAAATATTAGAATGTATATAGTCCTATTGAGAATATTGTAACGTCACTTGATTTGGCTGAATCTGCTATGATGTTTACTTCTAATTTTTTGGTCGCCTGCCTCATATATCGCGTTAATATGTGCTGACTTGTTGTGGCCAACCATCTTTGTCTTACCAAGAAATCCAATTGTGGTTCTTAGTGCAAAGTCATTTCCGGAAGTTCAGCAATGTCCAGAGGCTACCTGTCTTGAATCTGGTTTGCTATCCACACCAGAGCGTAAACAGATTAGTGAAAGCTGGCCTAGGAAATAATGGCATTAAAGGCACCGAAAGCAAAGCCAATTTGGCCCCTGCTCAAAGTGCCCTTGCTAGTTGGTTTCTGATAAGCTTCAAAGCAGATTTCCTTGCCGCAAGTAGCTGCTATGAAAGAGGGTTCTGGTGCCTGTGCATGATTTGGAAGCTCAGCAATAAACCTGTAAAAGATGCCTATGTGAGGATGTCCTTGTGGCAAGAAACAAACATGTAAAAGTCCTGTTATCAACATCAACACCTGTTATTTGCTGGTCAGGCAATGATGATGGACAAGCAGTATATTTTGTAAGTTCATCATTTTCATAATTGATGCTTGACTAAATTATAGAAATTTGAAGGTGTATTTATAAAAATGTAAACTGTAACGAATAGATTTTCTAATGTTCTTGCAACGTCTACATTACTGTGGACGTATTTGTTGATTAACTTACCCTCGAGTACCTACTTTTGCCATGTCGTGCTTGTCAGTGTCAATAATCTCGAAAACTGTTGAGCAGCTCTCGCTCCTGTTGGTGTTTCTACAATATCCTCCTTATCTTGTAGGCTTCCTGTTCATGTTGGTGTTGACCACTTCCTTGATGATGTGTTATCTGAGGCGTTGGTCATCCGCAGACCTGCATCCTGATGCCCTTCTTCCTCTTGGAGTGGGAAATTGGATATGCTATCACCCAAGGTAAAAACCGCTCCTTTAGTCTTGTGTTGGATAGCAGATGATGCCTTTCAACTCCCAGGGGCCACTTCTGGGAAATGTGGATATCATGCGTAGTGCAACTTTTGTGTTTTTGCCAAACGAAATTTAATTTCAAACTGTGGCTTTCTTTAATGGAAGACAATGATATCTTGACAATAGATTGAAAAAAACGTTTGTTATAAAAAGCACCAAGATGTCAAGGTCGGTAGTTTGCATCCAGGATGTCCATAACTTATTCACCCCTTTATGGCTGTGAATTATTTATGAAAAGCTTTCAATTATGCAAATTATGGTATATGACTGTTATTTGGTTATAACAGTTTCCGGGGAAAAATGCCTTATTAATTTCTTTGAAACCAGTTTCACAGACTTGAAAAATGACATCGTGCTAGAGACGTGTAAAATGTTTCTTTTTTACACGTTCATGTTTTCTAATCATAAAATGCTACAAATACATGTTTGAAATGTTTAGAATATATAAGATGATATTTTACAACTGGAGATTTTGCCTATAATGGTCTTAACTGTTTCCTGTTAAAAAAAATAAGCAGGAAAGCCTATTTTCTTAATAATTTGTCCTTATAAAAACTTTATTTACAATGTATAAACATGTGAATTAGCAACTTGCAATTGCCTTAAACGTTTTAAGATGTTGTGATACATGGCAAAATCATACCAAACACATGGAAGACATGTACCTACTTATTAAATATATTTTGACATACATGAATTTATAAAAAGATTGTAAATTCGTTGCATTGCTTACAAAACTTCAATGAAAACATGTCTGAAAAGGTATTGCTTGTCAGTGACCGCGATACGATTTCTTAAGGTTCTGACTAAGGAACAAAAAAGCAAAGCATCAGTAAGCTCAAAGGAGCAGGCAAGGATGTCATTGCAAAATTGCACTGTTAACTTGGCACTTAGGGAAGAAAAAAGCTTCTACATGTCATAGTGGAGTCTGGTAAAACTGGCAACTTAAATGCATTTCTCTCATGCGTCCTTGCTTGCTCTCCGATCAATACTCTTGAGGGAGGAGGGCCCCTTCGTCATTCTGGATCCTCCATCTTCCCCTGAGATTGCCTGATGCCTGTCAGTGCAGCAATTCCAATCAATGCAGAGGGGTGCTCTGGAAAGACCACCCCTCACAGGCAACAATTGGTTTCTGTTTGTTGGGCTTCTGCAAAATCCTGGGACTTTGCGAATGCTTATGACAGCCCCCTGCGGCCAAGCATCTTAGTGCATCTTCCAGATTAAAGCGTTAAATATTTACTAGCTAGGACAGTAAACGTGGACAGGCTAAGCTAAGCTGGCTTTAATGTGGTCAGATCAGGGGCGGGCAGAGCTTCGTCTGGAAGGCAGCAGCCTGAGGGACTTCCTGCCCATCAGAGCACAAATCCAGCGTCTGCTGATGGTACCTTGAAGGGTATGACCAGTGCGTCAAGCATGCATTAGTAATTCATGGCATCTCCCTGGGGGAATCGCCTAATCCCCCCCCCTTCTTCCTGGAACTTTCATTGCCTGTTTTCATGGCCCTTGGTAGGGTAATCTCTTGCAATATTCCGAAAAAGATGATGGGTTAACCACGGGAAGATCAAACAGAATTCGCATCTTATGAGAAACTGAAAACTCAACCATAACTGACGTTAACCATAAATTGTAAGTTGCTAGAGCTGGGGAAGCTTTAAATGAAACCACTTTGGTTGGCTTTGGTCTTCATATGGCATTGAGACCACTGAGATGGTTCCAATCCACTTATGGAGCTTTAAACCTGTTCTGATTAATACTATTGGTGTTATTATTTGCGTGCCATAGACGTTGGAATTCCCTGATAAATGATATATTTAAGTTAACAGAAATTCAGTTTGGTAATGATGGTGGTGATTAACGCAATGAGGTGCTAACCGTAACCACTTTATAACTTGAGTTGATGGATTACACGCCCTACCACATGACATATTCTTGCAGACGGTAGGGTGTTGAGTTGAATTGAATTGGGCATCCTTTGTTAACTCTTGCTCTTTGGCAGGAAATGGCTTTGTGTGTTTGTTTGTTTGTTAAGCAAGTTTGTCAAGGAAGGCCAGCATCATTCATGATCATATTGGGAGATACAAGAGAGGTTGCTAAACAAACAAACCTTAACAAAGCCTTTTCGTGCCAATGAGGATATTTTCGTCAATCACCTTTTGTGAACACCAAATGGAATTGGTCACTCTTTGTCATTGGTAGGAAATGGCTTTGTTCAGGCTTGTTTGTTTAGTAAGTTTATTTACAGTATTATTGATGCGGAACAAAATCAATTGTGGTCATAGGAGATGCAAGGAATAGAGGTGAGGAATAAATGAACTTATTGTCCTAAGCTACCAGAAATTCAGTTCGACAATGATGTTGGTGATCATCAAATTGAATAATAATAAAACGATTAACATGGATTGATAGATTATGCTCCCTACCACATGGCATATCTTTGCTGACAGTAGGGTATTGAGTTGAATTGAATTGAACTCACACTTCAGATGATGCTTCCAGATGGTGCCTTCAGTCAAATGTGATCAATTAAACGTAATGTAGTCGATGTCATTGGAAGTAAAACAAATTATTTATGATAAAAAAATTACTTTTCTCTTAAATTTCTTACTAACTTTCCACTTCAAACAACAGCAAATGCTTTTTACTCAAGGCAGCATTGCCTTAGTTCTGACATATATGAACAACTCAATTCATGAGTGATGATGGATAACTAAGGAGAGTTTTAAAACAAAATCCCAATACAGTTGCCGCATGTGTACTGGGGCAGTGGCATTAACACCGGATGACAAAGTTGAGATAGCAGTGAAAGCCTTCTGGCACCCTGTAGAATTAGCTCGAAAATTCTTTTATGTAAAATAAGGATTTTTTCCTTTCGCATGCAGATTTTTTTAGTGCATGCTCTAAGCAACACAACAGGCAGACATAATCAGATGCGAAAGTAAATGCTGAACCAAATATGCAAATGTCTTCTCCACTGAAGTTGTGAAGCAAAATTTTTAAAATGGGTGTATTTAAATTGACTTTCTTCTGATTGTGCGTGGTATGCAAACAACAAATGCATTCATCTGAGGCTTTTCATCTCAGCTGTGCACTGCCTTCCTTTGTTGCCTCTGGTAGGCATTCCTTCCTTCAAGGCAGTGAACCGAACTGGGTTAACTCAGTTGTAAAATGCTCGCAGTTTTGTATTCGGAAGGATGCGGGTTTGAATCCCGAGGCAGCAATTCCGGTCATAGTTTTCGTGGTTCTGCAGCAGCATTATTGCCATCGAGCAATGTGATAGTTCCTCAAATAATCAGGCAAAGTTGCCATTGCACACGTGGCCATCCCTGGCTGTCCTCTGCACATTCCCTTGCGGCCTTCTGATTTTGCTAAGGAAATTCATGCACACTAAACTTGAATGTAGCAGTGCGCTGATGATGTCGCTGCCAAGATTCAGGGGGGATGGTTCACACCTGGAGTTGATTTAAGGACCATTATGGCCTTGGAGATTGCAAATGCAGCAATAGAAAAGTAGGTTACTAACATTGCACCTTGATAGGAAAGTCAAGCTTTTTGGGGTCTTGGTAATGGCCAAAAGACTACCTAACTGCCTTAACACTCACTCTTGCTCCTTGATCTGAATGAATACCAAGAACCGGCAGAATGATGGTAGGACATTTCAATGGATCTGGTATAATTTTAGATATGCAGTATCATCTGAGGAAGGCGAAGGGCTTAAAAAACTAATTTAGTTGGAACTGCAACTGAGATGTTTGCTCTTTCACTCTTGATCCAGAAGACCTTCGTGACCCGCACATAGTCTACCCTGGTAACTAAACGTTGTTGATCCAAAGTTGGCAAGTAACGCAAATGTCGTCCGTGCCATCGTCGGCATACAAACGATAATTAAGTTATGGATTGGTTAGAAACCATTCTTGGGTACAAATCGACAATGTCTTTCGGGCCGCCGTTTTCCCAATTTGGTCCACATACAAGTGCCAACATGTTACCAATGGATGGCTACCAACATTAGTGCAATGTAAGGTGCAACTGCCAATGTTTTTCCATTGTTGTCCGAATTAACTGAGGGAAATAACCTTAGTTAACCAAGCAATCATCTCCTGCCCTCTTATGTTTAATCCTTGCTACCTCCTATTTCCCTTTTCCTAACCATCATGTGACCTCTTGTCTGGGGGTGTTGCACAATCTCCAGTAAGCAAACAACCTGGTGTCCCTCAGGCACCCCTGCTCCAGGCTCCAGGAAGACAAACTGGTCTTGTTCAGGCGATGTGCTCTTAATGGAACACGCATTGTGTATCCTGGGCCAAGCCTGCGTAATTAAGCCGGATTTATTTGGAGGATGGCGATAAATAATGGACGCGATGAGAGGCAACAAAACCAGGGATGCACCTAGGAAGATGGCTAAATAAGCCCTGGGAGATTGAAATGCCCGCTCCCCCGGGTAACTGCGGGTTTCTCTCTCTATTATTAATAATTTGCATTTCAGACAACACATAAATGAATATTGATCGTCAAAGCTCCCATTTCCGGAGAATGCATTTATTGATCATGATGCCGCCCGAATACCCATTCCAACGCGGTGCAGTGCATAAACACGTTTTTATAGCCCCCACCTCCACCCTTGGGCACCCAGTTCCTGGTGCTGGGCAAGGTGCTGTTTGGGGACGGCCATAAAGGTCCCCCCCAGGCTGGAGGGGAAGGGATCAACAAAATCTGATGTCATTTTATGTGGAAATGTGACATCATTTTTGGCCCTTTTTGAACATCTTTTAAGTCTGTCTGTCTGTCATTCTGTGTTGTTCAACTGTGGTCGATTTGCTTAAAAATCATGTGTATTTTATTATTTCACACACGTTTTATTGATATAAATGGTCAGGGTGGAACCCCTTTATTTAACTTGAGGTGAACGTTGTCTGTCAGTGCGGTTCAGCATTTTTGTCGAGATGCGTTGTATTTATTTAATTATTTTATAAATTGAGAGCAGGCTTGTCCACTTGAGAGCTTGTGCTCTCAGTGATTCTAGCAAGCAACTAACTGTCTGACAGTACCATCAGTACCACGCAAGTGGACACCCACTTGCGAGCTTGCTCTCATCACTCAAGTTGACATGCAGATATAGGTGTACCTGACTAAGAAAAAATGGCGTCTTTAGAAAACTTGTTATTAGGACTGTGACGTCTTAAAGACAAAAAATTGGACGTCTGAAATCTGAATTTGCTGGCCCCCAAATCTGGTTCAATTTCGTTTCATTTTTGTGACACTGTTCATGGACGGCCCCTTAGTTGCGACGGCTACGCCCAACTTCAGAGGTGGCGAGGAATAATTTCTATTGTAATAAACTGGATGAATTTGCATGCTTAAAAGGTTTTTATAGGCAGCGCTGCTCGTTCATAGTACGCCAAGTGTTTTGTCTCTTTTTTGGTGGGAGCAAAAACGTATACAACTTAATGATCGGCTTAGCGCATTACAGCCGCTGTCGCCAGGGGGCGCTCCTGCAGAAGCCCCCTGCAAGTTCTGGATTCCGATTCCCCCGTTGCACCTTGGGAAATGTACTTTTTAAACGCGTTATCTGTAGAGCAGCACGCCTTTGGATCCCAGAAATAGACAAAAGGCAAATTTTCGATATATTGATGAGAACTGGAATGGGGGAATTAAGTAAGACATCCGGTGCGAGTGTGATCTGATGAGCTTCCTTGGATGCTCTGAGAGTTGGCTTTAGCCAATAGAAGAATGTGTAAGTAATCTAAGAAATTTAAGGAAGGATTGTTCATCACAACACGATTTGAATATACGTTGTAGGAATGGAAACAATGTGTATAATGTCATGACTGTACTGGTGGCACTAAAGACGCCACCTAGGTTGTTGATCCGAACACGAACTACGTAACCAAAGGACATAAAGAGGTATATTCTGGAATAAGGACTAAAATTGCAGGTCGAAGTACTGCTCCGCCTAAACATTGTTGATTCGTTCTGAGTTTCAAATATGTATGTGTTGTAAAACAACTTGAGGGGATGTCCTTTATAAAAGGGTTCCTGCAGCCACACTGCCACAATTTTGCTCAACTGGATCCCTGCGCTTCGTAATGATCTGTGAACTACTAAATCTTTTACAAAGGGGCAACAGGGTTAAAAATTACTGAAGAGGAAGTTCGGAAACAATGGGTTAAATGTTCACCTATTGTTTCTGAATTTCCCCTTGACTAATCTTTAATCCAGATGCTCCTTCGCAGTGTATGTTCATACTATATTCAGGGGTTATCAAGGTTGCAAGTAATGTTATTCGGCCATGTGCTGCGCGGTAGGCCGAGTAAACCCTAAGCGTTGTAGTTCTACTTAAGTATGCAATTTCCAGTTTTTCTGGATAATTTTTCCAAAAAATTGTTCTATCGATGCTGCGATAAACACAACTAGCAAACGTAATGTTGCCCTATACTGGAATTAAATAGTTTCGCCCTATTTGAAAATGACATTATGACATTTTTTTTATTAAAACTGTAGGATTATTATACAGCGCCGGTTTTACAAATCGCCGGTTTTTATTTTTACGTTCTCCACTATTCCTGGATTTTTACCATGATATGGTTTTTATATAGCGTCGTTTGCTTATTTGCACATTCGGCAGTGCGCCTGAATTTTTAACAGTGTTGTTTCTAAATGGCGACGTTTTACACTAGATTTACTTTAGCAATATACATGTACCTGGTCCCTGGATTTACGGTATTATTGTTATTCACTACATTCCTGGAACATGGATGTTTCCATTGGGTTATACAGGGTGAGGCATGTGTCTAGGACTCGAGTTCTAATTATATATCATTCAGTGGTGTCATTAGAATTGAATATTCTGGCTGATGCCATATTGAAGATATTTGAGAGGCCCAGACCACACCTGGTGTAATTATCATTTCATGCAGGTGTTCAACACACTTTGCACGAATGCTGACTGCATTTACAAGTCAGGCCACCCATTTGTTTCTAACCAAGATACGGTTGTACTTAAAAGATGTTGAAGTACGATTTCCATACCTCTTGCATGCTATCAGTCTGAGCTACAGTCCCGATGTTTTTGGATCGATACACCACACCTTCAAGTATTGTTTTCCCATTTGATCAGTACACCACCCTATCCTAGTGGGCAGCTTCTCAATTCAATTTTTTTCAATTCAACTCAGTACCCTTCTAGCAGCAAGTGATATGCCATGTGGTAGTGGGGGTCTAATCCATGAACCCAATATTATTCGGTGAAACCATCTCAATGGGGTGTACACTGACATCGTTGTAAAATTGAATTTCATGCAGCTTAATTAAGGCTGTCCTTTGGAAGAGCATTCCAAAGTCGAATAGCATGCAAGAAAAATGACCAGTAGTACGGATCCGAATGTGCTCGGAGTTCCATAAGTGGATTGGAATGATAGTTTCTACCACCTCAGTGGTTGCGTTTAACGATTTCCTCCACCAAACTACAATTACCTGATAGCGTAAATTTTTCAAAGAGTTCCATGCTTTTATTCTCTTGTCTTGATCGGAAGGTCGCCCATTGTAGATCATTGATGCACCATATCTAGTTCCTGCTTCCGACCATCCCTATAAGGATTCCAAATTAGGCAGCAGTACTCGACTAGAGGTGGACTAATGATAAATATCCAGTGTCTTTAACTTTTGGAGGCCCCTGTTTTCCTATTTCTGTCTTGAAGTTGATCGGCTACCGTTTCAGTGCTTACTGACCCTACTCTAATATTGACTACACTGAGATTTTGTTGACTTTTCAAGTACGATTGAACAAAAATCACCTGCAGTGTCATTGTGATGTCGCCTGCAGCATTAAACTTGACCGTCAAGCAAATTCCACGTAACAGAAGCCTCTCAATTCCATCCACATTTCCAAGCTGCTACATTGATTTGAACGGGACCTTCGGTTTTAAAGTCTGCGTGGGCTACTGCGCCGCATCCAGATTCGCGTTTTTGAGTGGTGCAATTTCATGCTGTTTGAAGCCGGATCTGGTTTGCAGTCAGGGCTCACATTTTGCGAATGCGCAGTCTCCATGGTTACCTCTAGCTGCAACTGTATCAGTAATCAATGAACGCTGGTCGGAGGACGCAAGTTACACCACTCCTCAAATTGGCTGATTATAAGACATATAATCTGATGTCCTACGGGGATTTGATAGGGTTCTGGACAAACATCGGGGACTGTAATCTTGGAGAGATGAGAAGGAGAGAATCCACACAAACCCACGCTGGCCTCCTGCATTACTGTAATTAAGCTGAGTCAGTAAGGGAGAGCTTTCCAGTATGGCTAATTGGATGAAGAGGGTCTGTGGTAAGCACAAGGCCGTGCTTTTGGAAAGAGGCCTCAAGGTTGACGATATGTCACTGGCAATTAATCAGGATGGTTGGTGGGGATTAATGTGTGGAATGCCTGCAATTAACATCCAGCTTAGCCGGACTGTTGGTCACTGAATGTATGGTCACATCAAAATTGCCATGGATTTGCTGAATTTTAGGAAAATGGAGATCTGTGAGTGTTACCTTTTGAGGAATGTGTGTGGAACTGAACCAAGGAACATTTGCAATAACTGAATCTGATGTGAATCCATGCCAAGTGAACTAGAACAGAACTGGGTGCATGCGCCACCAAATTGCACTGAACTTAACGGAACAAACAATTTACTAAGTTTAGCAATTACTAAATTTGAGTGAAACAAATGTTGACTTAATTGAACTAAACTCACGTTTTTTGAACTAATTTAAAAAAAACATAATAACTGAATAGAACTGAATCGAATTTTGTTGTTTATCCAGGAGTCAAACCCTTATCACATAGGGACAATTTTCTTAGCATGGTCCCAGTTCACATCATTTTATTTTTAAGTTAAATGTGAATGGCCTACTTAGCAGATAGTTAGCATAATTTCAAGAAGGGCTTCAACCTCGACTAGTCCACTTAGGGACTGCTTCAAAAAATGAAAAAGTGTTAATGGGTCGCTTGCGCAACCCAGTCAACTGGAAAACTATTTAACGGCCTGCCCTTCGGCCCTAAACGTCGAATTTAATCGGCCGTTAAATGCAGACGGCGGCGTTAAGATGGAGATTCTCTGATTGATGCACGCTGGGCGCAGCGCGAAACGATGCGCTACTTAAAATCGCTGTCAGTTTTATGGCCTTTGCCAGAATGCTGAGAGAGTATGTTTTCGCGTTTTTAGAGGCCATAAAAAGTCGCATTTTTCGTCCTCGATGACAGTGTCGTCTGGCCCTCGGCAATTTCGTTTGGATTTTCCCCTTTTTTATGCGCATGGAAATCGAGTCGTTGACAGCGATTGCCAATCTGAACAAGAAATCTGGCGGCGGCCATATTGGGACTCTTACACATCACATTTCAATGAAATTTAGTCAATCACAGCCGAATTGGACAGCAGTTCAGTCAGTTTCATTTCCATTGTTGGTCAGCATTTCAGTTTCAATTCAACTCCAGCAAAGATATGCCATCTGGTAGGGGGTGTGATCCATCAACCCATGTCAATCATTCGAATTGGACTGCAGTTTAATTATTTTCATTGAAATGCAACAGCAGTTTAATTGTTCCATTCAAATTTAACAAGAGTTTAATTATTCCATTTAAATTTAACAACAGTTTACTTATTTTCATTCCATTTGGACAGCAATTTAGATATTTCCATTCCATTTGAACAGCAGTTCAATTATTTCTAATCCCTTTGGACTGCAGTCCAGTTATATCCATTGAAATTTAACAGCTGTTTAGATAATTGAACTGCAGTCTAGTTATTTCCATTCAGATGTAACAGTAGTTTTGTTATTTCCATTCCATTTGGACAGCAGTTCAATTATTTCCATTTTTTTGGGACAGCAGTCTAGTTATTTCCGTTCAAATTTAACAGCAGTCAAATTATTTCCAAAAAAATGGTTGTCCTCTTTCCAATTCAGCGAGGACAGCCTTTTTTCCAAATCCAAAAACAGTTGATGTGACAGATTATGTGATACCGTTCCAAGTTAACCAGCTGTTCGAGCAAGCCCGTTCTAATAGCATTCCAATCAAAGTACCGTTCGAATAGCGCTTCAAGATGGCCGCCGTCTGTCTGTTTGTCTTTCGCTTGCCATAACCCGAAAATGTACGCCGCTTGTTGGCAAACGCGTTTTAGATAAGAAATCAAATGAAATGTTTTTTGCTCCGAGAACGCCTAAGCTGACAAAAAATTAACATAATGGCCAATTGAACGTCAAACGGCGTGTTTGCTCGACTGAGTGCTTTTCAGATTTTTGGGCTTGATTTTGAATTTCTGTCAAATAAGAAAAGATTGTGGCGTCTCCAGGTCGCAGCTCTCGTCTCTCAGCCTCCAGCAAGGTGGAGATTAGCCAAGATAGTTATTGATCGATCGTCAAATTTCCAATTTTGGGCATTTGCTGGATTGCTTTTTTTGTTGGTTTTTGTTTAAATGTTTTAGTTCGGTCTTCGAGTCATGGACTCGCTTTCAGACGCCCATGGGAATAGTTTTAATGTAGGGACGTAATCCCAGATAGTAGGCCTGTACATTCATGGTATGACGTCAAGTTTTTTTGTATTAAAATGTCTGTTTTTTATGAAAAAAAAATGGCAAAAAAATTACGTTTAAGTGTCACAACGAAATACGGTACCTTTTGCAACAAATATGAGGGTTTTTTTGCTGAAAAACAACAGACATTTTTTATCCACAAGAATGACATAAAATGTCACACATTAATGATGCTACATGAAATGATAGAATGTCGTTATTTTTGTAATAAAAAGGACGTCTTTTTTTACCCTATTTTACCTTCGTGGAAATGTGACACAAAAATAAAGTTTAAATATCACAACCAAATGAAGCTATTTGCCTGTCCAGTGACCAAAGTGACGTCATTTGGACTCGAAAGAGTGAGCAAAATGACGACCATTTTAAAGAATAATGACGTCAGTTTTCCACCAAAAATGACCATAGAAATGATGGAAATGATTCTCACATAAGTTACATAAGTCTCGCAAGAGACAAAAAATAACGATTTTTGTTTTTAAAAAAAAAACAAAATCACCCATGTGACACAAAATACGGTAGACACGAAAACAAATATCGAGTCTGTGTTCTCAGTTTTTTTGTTTTATTTTTCTTTCCTTCGTTCATTAATAATTCATGTTTTCGGTACCAACAACTGGAAAAAATGGGGGAATAAATGAACGTTTGATACTCGCTATGAAACACGTTTTCATTTTAGTAAAATAAATCGATAGTCGCGGAATATCGCGTGAATTTAATGCGAGATGATGTATGTCTAAATACAAAATTCTAAAAAAATATTCGTCGGCACCGGGTTTTGATCCCGGGACTCCTGAAATGGAATCACATTATTTCATCTAATGTAGACCTTACTTGAATGTGAAAAAATGTCTCAAAATTCACTTTTGATACAAGACTTACAAGTTTTTTTGCGCCATATATTTTACAATCATATAGCCTTCCTCGCATTTCTCGTATTTTTTTTTTGCATTTTCATTTTTGCATTTGTTTAAAAAGCTCCAAAAGTCAGGGAAGTTGAAAATTGTATTTCTGGGGCAATATGGTGGCTCCTTCTGACCATTTTGCATGCAGTTGAATGTTGGTGGGAAAAAAAACGTCTCTAAAATGTTGCAATAAAATCCCTGTGCGAAAGGCCCTTCCGCAATCCGATTTGCCAAAAGCCCTTTGGAGACAGGCGTAAAAACCGCTCGTTTTAATTAAAATGCCCTCCCGTGCCTCTTACGCCGTTCCGGAAGCCGGCATTTTTAATCTCGCTGCCACCGCTCAAGAATTCCGAGCTTTTTTCGGGCCCCAAAAAAGGCCAATTTCGGTCGCTGGATTGACAGCCCTGCTGTAATCAAATCTGGTTCCACTGGCGAATTCTCCCAGCCATCCATCTCAAACGCGCAAAAAAGCGCCATCTGTAGGCGAATTTGGAAATGCGAAGCTGGCCCTACTCCAGGCGCATCACGAGGCTCAGCTGATGAAGTTAGTTAATTTATTTGAGAAAATGGGGGGAAAAAACTCGTCCAAAAATATATTATCTTGAGTGGTGTAATCTCTATCAAAGTACCACAATTCGAAACACTATTAAATTCCTTTTTAAATGGAAACATGATTGAATGTGATTTTCTATCTGTAGATTTTCGTGACATGCTGTACACGCGTAGTATAGGGTGTCTGCACTTCCGGATCAGGCGTCCTATGCTACGCCTGTGAGGCTATGGATCGCGTCCAAACGGCTGGAAATAAAAAGTCGAAATTGGCATTAAGAACAGTTTAAGTGCGATTTGGGAACCATTCCCTCCAATTAGGTTTTGGGAAATAAGATTTTTGACTTCTCCCTGCAAGCAAATGGTCGTCTTTTAGGCCAATTTTGCAGTTCGTTCACGTCCTGTTTGCTTGCTTTACTAATGCACCGGGTTGGCATGGTTTATACTAAGGTCCCTTATCAGGCCTGCTTTGATTTAGCGAACATACTGCAGGAAGAATCGGATTGTTTAAACAATAGCATTTCATGAGCTATTTAATATATTAATAATTCGTGTGTTTGATAGTTAACTTGAAAATAACGTGCCAGTCTTCGAAGGTTTCGTTGAGAGGGATAACCTTTTTAAGGAGGTCGTGTAACAGTTTTTGTGGGTTTATTGAATTTCTTTAAAAAAATGGGACATATTCAGATTATTAAAAAAAAAGCTATGACCCTGTATTGGAAGACCAGTGCTAAACTGGGGACTCTATTGATTCTATGGCACGTGTCCTGGAATCTATTCACCCCCTGGATTCCTCACTAATGGTATGTGATGCTAATTTGTGCGAATATTAACCTAAATAAATAAGCATATTCATACTGAAACGAGCAAACATCCGTGATCATTATGATATAGATGTCACGCAAGGTTGCTATAACAAGTCTAGCGAGCTGCCAACATGATAGGCTATATTGTTGTTTATGTTGTTTGTAGTTTGGGCAGTGGTTTTATTGCTGCACATGAATTTGCTGCCCAGAGCTCAGCAATATTCCATTATTTTGATTAGTTTTTTTTGGGGGGGGGGGAAGTTCGCCCTTGATTATGGATGCACATGTTTGTGTTTCTACATACAGATATGTTAAGAAAGTACAGTGAATTGCCATTTCTAGAAACATTTCATTGAAAATCCACTTAAAATAAGTTGTTTCCTTGTGATTTGCAAACATTTTCACCCGATAATTCCCCCCCATCCCCCCCGACAAATTTAATGTAGAATTCATGGTTTGTGATCTGCGTTTTAGAAAACGTTTGCCTACCCATCACGGAGTTCCCATAATTAACGTTTCTCATGAAGTTCATTTTAGAGAAGGGAACTGTGGGTTATTTTAATTAATATTTTGCAGCACAATTCTTAAAAACGTTGGCTAAAATTCATGGTTTGTGATTTCGGTTGTCAGAAATGTTCGCCTACAGCAATCTGTTAATTAATATTCTTCAGGAAATTTTTATAGGGGTGTATAGGCTCAATTCCTCGATTTCTGATTCATTTTTCTACAAATGTTGTTTATGGCATTCCCATTAGCAACACTTAAAATATATAAAACAATGTTGGTGATGCTTTGCATAAACAGTCGGTCTTGAATGATTGTTTATGATACTGCTCAATAGAGGGCGCACCTAGTCACACTTATGCAATATTAGGAGACTCCCTTACTTTTCTATTCCAGTATGTCACAAACTTCAACATTTGAAGTAATAAATAAATGTCAGTACCAGTTATTGATAAATGTTGTTTCCATTTAGCCTAATCGCATAAACATTTTATGGCAGGATTTTTTCCCCCAAAAAAACTGTAAAAGGCAGGGAAGAAAATAATGTTTTTTTTACAATGGGAACCCCATGAACAGTTATTTTCAAATTAGTATTGCATCAGTCAGACACCCTATACGCTGCGCCATATATCATGCTGCAGTTTTAAATGGGCATCATTAGCAGCTATCGAGAAGATGGATCTAAAGCTGTTTGCTGCCCCTAATGGTTCCCACGTGGAGGTTAATTAACGTTTGATGGACCAATTAATGCCAGCCGTGCCAATTGCAAAGCGGCGGGGCTATGGAAATGTGCATTTTGGTGCGCTAGGCTTTCCACTTCCGGTTGATCCATCTTTCCAGAGCGCCTCTCCGTGATTAATTGAAAGTGATAATTGTCAAATGATTGGCTTTGTTGCAGGAGAGAACAACGGGGGCAAGAAGTGAGAAAGTGATTAAGACTAGCCTGCTGTGAATCCACCTCATTAAGTGGTTGGTGAGGCAAAAGCTCGCCTTCATTGCTCCTGATTAGGTTGTGTGGCCACCTGCTGGGCTTCCGGATGTCACGCCGGAAATGGGCCATTAGAAAGCCTTCTGGCAAACAAAACGTGCCTGTGGCCCTCTGTCCAGCAACAGTAGTGAGGTGCCTTGCTGAATGGCATTTATTAGCTTTTGCATTACCACAGTTACCCAAGTAAGGATGAATGGTCTAGTAAACCATGACTGATTTAATGAGCCACACACTCAGTTTCGCCTTGCCTTAATCTAATTGGGGAGTTGCATGAATATCAGTGCCCAGGTTATGTAGTAATGAAGCAGTCTGATTAGCAATCCGGTTAGGCTCAATGACATATCATCTTGGCTGGTTCATTGCATGATCGTTTCAGAGCTGACTGATCATCAAAAGTACGGAAAGCCGATAGAATGTTTGCGAAAATGAGTCCATAAACTTCTGAAACATAACCTCACCAAACCTAACTGATTCGTAATTTAAAAGCAGAATTTTTGAAAATCTGCAACTGTAAATTTTGAGATTAGTGACCACAATCATGTTTTATGGTGTCCAATATTCTTCATGGGGAGCACAAGAACCTTCATGATGTCAGACCATTGAGCAGGATTTTAAAATGGGGGATGTTCCCCAATGTCGAAGAAGGTGGAAGTTAACAAAATTAAGATGGTCATGGACTATGGGGATCAGATTCCAAATTTCAATAACTAAAACTCACCTATAATATCACCTAAAAATCATCTATAAATATGTGTTGGTTTATCAACTTTAGCAGTATGTGGATATTAAATCTTTTTAGTCAACTCTTTTCACAGACTTCATCATTTTCTAGTATGCATACCATGGTAAGCGCAATGAGCTGTTGCAAGATCGAACAACATGTCTGGGCAAGCCAATTTCAGATGTTTCAACTTTTCCTAAATTAGTTCAGTTCCCTTGCCTTTCCTAATCCTTGAGCCTTCAAATCACGCCTTAATCAGACAACTGACACGATACTGTTGCTGTTCTGAAACCACGCTGCATAATTGTGTGCCCGCTGCCGTTTCCATTAACCTTTCCTTTTGGAACGAGTTAGTGTGGCTCCCCCTAGGGAGCGCCATAGCGCGCTCGAGAGCTGCAATTGAATTAGCCAGCGGAATGGAGTTAGAGTGTAATTAAATAACGCTCCAAATCAACAGTCTTATTTACGGCAGAGATGCCATTTCGGACGCTGGGAATTCGGAGACCCGCGAGGGGCGTCCATCAAGTGCAAGGAGGCTGCCGTCGCTGTTGACGCGGACCAATGATGGAGTTGCTGGAGAAGATGGAGCTGCAAGAGCGTCGTTGGTGGGTGAGCTGCACTAAGAATGACATCTTTACTTTTTGAGGTGGCTAGAAGAAAAGCCCAGTCATTTGTCGCAAACTACAGGGAAGGATGCACTAGAGATGAATGGTATCACTTTTACAAAGAATATAATTGGCTCCAGAACAATGGAATGATACTTTATTGGACAGAACAAAGATGAAATTATTGAAGAAGATGGAACTGCAAGATGACTGACTGTAATGTGGATTCAAGAAAGATGTCATCCATTGCAAAATTCTAGGAAGAATGTTTTATGAGGGACGTATCTGGCTCCAGAGCAAGAGCAAGAATAGTGTATTGGATAGTAACATTTCATTGAACAGTGACATGGTTCATTGAACAAGGACGTCATTGGCTTTAGAGAAGTCAAACTGATGGTATCTTTAAATGTA
This sequence comes from Rossiulus vilnensis, assembly GCA_034700785.1. NCBI lineage: Eukaryota > Metazoa > Arthropoda > Diplopoda > Julida > Julidae > Rossiulus > Rossiulus vilnensis. The sequence goes on along the minus strand of JAQIXS010000371.1, from coordinate 24,340 downwards.
ATGCAATGCTTTATGGTGTTGGTGGCATCACAAGTAGTCGATGCTCCATTGAACAGTAACCTTGCTAGACTAGTAGTAGTGCTACATTTAAGAATGATGTAATTCAATGGCTTCATTGAATTAGGGTGTCACTGGCTCCAGAGCATTCAGATCAAAGGTGTCTCTGGTAGTAGTTAATGCTTATTTGAGCAATGGCGCCACTGGTAATAATGCCTCAATATATTTCAAGACGAATGGCATCACTGACAAAAAATACAAAGGAGCCGGGAAGAAAAGTCATTGAAAAATGACGTCACTGGTATAATCGCTTCATCGAACAAGAACGTCAGTGCTGGTAATGCTGCATTAAAAAGACGTCACCAGTAGACATGTAGAACAGTATGAAGAAGAATAACATTGACATAAAATACAAAGGAGCCAGGAAGAATGACGTCACTCATGCTATGGCTGCTGGGTATTCGACACCGCTGAAAATTTGTGACCCTGTTAACCCCCTCAGTGCTGTGGTAGCGAGACTTGTATCTAACTGATCATTAATGGCATCACTTGAACGTATGATGTCACTCATCTGATAGAAACAGCTAGAATGACGTCATTGTTGCTCGGCAACTTGCAGAGTGCCGACGGAGAAAGTCTTACCTTTGTAGCAAGCATTTTGGACTTTTCTGGCGTTTTCTAAAACTCCTGGAAACCTGGACTCAAGACGGTCAGTTTGACCCCAGAATGACCAGTGCGCCGCACGCGGCATCGAGCGGGAAATCGATTTGAGCATGGCTCCAGGCGCAGAGATAAAGCGGCGTTCTGAAAGTTAAATGAGAACGAATTTCGGAGGACTGATGCTATCGACGACATTAAAGTGGATGCTAAATGGCACTGATGACAACTGGCTATGGGCTTGAGAAAGCGCAAGGTTGTAAGTAGGGTGGCAAAATGGAGAATTGCATTTTCGTTACCTGGTGTCCTGAAAGCCTGGACACCCTGTAATATGAATATAACCTGTAAAAAAGGGTGTCCAGAATTGTCATCTATCTGTTTTGAAAAGTTGAAAAATGGCATTAATAGACATAGGTGGCAAATGGTTATAATATGTGCAAAGTGTCCGAAAGTGTGGCACAAGTGCCAGATGTCCGTTCTGATCAGGTGAAAAATGGTATTAACAGACACTGGTGGCAAATGGGAAATTGCATTAGCGTTACAGAGCGTCCTGATCACCTGGGCACCCTGTAGCATAAAATCTACATCCAAAGGGTTTCCAAAAGTGTAAAACAAGTGTCAAGGATATTTTAACAGATTAAAAATGGTATTACCACTGAATGATATTACGAAGATGAGTCCATTTTTGGACACCCTGTAGAACAAACCTTAACGTGTTTGTACAAGGTGTCCAAAGGTATTAAACAAGCTTCGAATATCTGAAAAACGAGTGAAAAATGGCTATTACACTGAATTATAGGATTAAGATTAGTTGGCATTTTGAACACTGTAGAAAAAAGTGCAAAGCAAGTGTCAGATCTGTTCTAAGACTTGTAGAACAAATTATGGCATACAGTGAACATGCCAAATATTTGTCTGTACAGGTGAAAAATGGGATCAACATTAAATGTTGTGGCCAAGATGGAGTTTCGACTTTTTGGACTTTGTAGAATAAATGATAGCGTATGTACAGGGTGTCCACAAATTGACAAGAATTTTCAGAAATTGTTTGTGCAGGTGGAAATGGCATTTATGGCATTATTATTGAAAGATGTGACGAAGATGGGGTTTCTAGATTTTGGGATACTTTCCCGCAAAAGAGGTGCTTGAAAAAGCAAGACTAAAAATGAGCTGTGTTCTTCCAATCGATGACGACATCACATTGCGAATTGCCCCCTTTTGATCCGCCATTTTGGTGGCAGGTCGTCCGCAACCCACCAGGGCTGATGGAGGTCTTTTGAAATGCGACTCGAATTAATTATGCCTACTCTCGAGTCTCCGCCGAGATTAGGATTAGACACGCTTTGGATGGCGAAGCAGCTGATCCGGAAGGGAACACATCGAAATGCAAAGTGTTCCGGATCTTCTGAGGGCCGCTGATGCAGCGCCATTGAGGCGTGCTCAGCGGCGGGGAAACGAAGATAAAGCGGGGCAAAGATGGGGTTTTAATTAGTGGAATCGAACTGGGAGGGCAGCCATATCTGGCGCTGCTGAGGGCACTAGTTACTAGGGCTGTCCATAAATGAACGCTATCCTGTTTGGTTGGCAACGTCTTTCGATTGGAAAGGAATGACCAATGAGAGTGGTGTCTGTTTATGGTACAGGATGATCATGTCCATCGACAACGATGACAGGCAGGCAGATGAAGTACTAAGATGTTCAGCTCTTATGACTTAAAACAACACGTAATATATGAAAATATAGTCCAATATAATAAACCTGTGTATAAATGAAACAAATAATTGTGAAATTTGCATAAATTGGACAAAAGGCATCGCCCTGATGGCTTAAAAATCAGTAAGTTGCAAATCAGTTCATGTATAATCATGTTGGTTGGGTACTTAAGATCTTTGTAAGTGAGCACTAGGTACACGTATCTTTCACTGCAATATTAGGGTCCCATCTCTTAATGCACTGTCCACACCAGACACTCCAATGTCGTTTACAACTACTGGCTGGAGTTTTTGGAACAGTGGTTCTCGTTCCAAAGACGTCACGCTGGGTTATCAGACAGCGTTTCCCTCCCTCTTCCTGTAGCACTTGGAGCATCTGAGTGGTACTGCTGGCATTCAGAATTTCGATTAGGAATAAGTTTTTAAAAAAATACAAAGTATTAATATTTCATATGTCAATATTTACATAAGAATGACCACATTTCTTGTAAACACTACATGAATTAGTGAATAGAACTGGAAGTGTCATTGACGTCCTGTATAAATATGTACCTCCCATGATGCACTGCACACACCACTCCTTGGAAACTCCTTCGCATTCTCGTTTCCTAGCCAGTCTCTTTTCGCATCTGGTGTGAATAGAGTATGAGGGCACCTTATGTATTAAGGCCCTTACAAGATATCCAGACTGCTGAGTGTTACGGGGAGTTAGGTGAGGGATGAAGGGGAGTATACGCGTGTTACTAAATGGATCATTTGCATAGACTGAGAAAGTATTTAGGTCTCTGTCCGCCATTCTCCTCTTTGAGCGCCTTTGTTGTGCTGGCAAGCTCTCCTGTCTAATTGGGACATCACCGCTCGTTCTCGATGGCCCTCAGATACCTGCTTTCCATAAGGCTTCACCCACCTAGATAACCAAAGTGAATTGCTGGTCAAAGGTCATGGCTGCACTTTCCTTTCAATATGGCTGGTGCAGTGGGTGGCTCATGCATGGATGCATGCCTCCGCTCATAATCCAATCATGATTATGATGTTCCACATCGCCCCATCTCCAGCGCTTTTCCCGACAAATGCGCACATTGTTGAAATGGGTTTATTTATGAGCATTCCGCTCACCTAGCGATGGCTTCCTCTTGGAACCTCTGCATCATAAAGTGGGTTCGGAAGAGGTTTCCATCCGTCTAAGAGATTTTAATAAATTCCCCCGGGCCTCGCAGAGATGTACTCTCGGCATAATTGCAAAGTGCAGGCTGCCAGGGATGCCATCGCATATCCGACTGGTATAATTGGTTTTCGAGACAGGGATTGGCGAATTCTTGCAGCGATGAATTATATGTCTCGTTGCCAGGATGGGCGCGCATCGTGGCATCGTGCCACGCATGAGTCGCGCAGAGATGCCGCTGTCATGGCTTTTGTCGTGCCATAGTCAAGAAGCTGCATTCTCTGCAGCAAGCACACTAATAGAATAATGGCAAGTCCAGATTGCTGCGCAGGAATGTGGTCGTAGTGGATGCTGGCAGTGCGCTTGACTGTCAGGTCCGGAACATGGCACCCGGAACAATGCCGGTCCAACAGGTGGCATTCTCAGCGGCAAAGACATCCCCAAGAACAACAATCGATTTGCACTGAATCTTGCAAGAGATGGAAGGCAGCACCCATTCTGTCGCCTGTGTACTCCATTAGGATGGCAAAGAGTACATTACTGGTAAATTTATCGATGAAGAATGTCTTCGGAATAACCGTTGAATAAAGAATGAAAAATGACATGGACTGATGGATTGCCACACGGCATATCTTTGCTGACAGTAGGGTACTGAGTTTAATTAAATTAAGCGATTCCACGACCCTGGTGCGAAGTTCATTACATGGTCACTATAGTAGCATCACTCATCTAATAACCTGTTGTGGTTGGCTGCTCAGGGTTCCCCCAGACCTTGAAAACATGGAAAATTGTAATTGTGAGAGAAATTGGGGAGACAGAATAGTCAGGGAATAGTGATTTATTCTGAAAAAGTGGGGGAAATTCAATATAATTGTCTTAAGTTTGCTTTTACGTTTGCTAGCATAAAAAGTCATGATATTGACAGTGCATGCTTAAAATTATTTGCCTTTGGTTCACTGGGAATTTTAGTACCTCAAGTAGTATTCACCTCAAGTGAATTTCCTTTTTGGTGTACTGGTTTTCAACGGTTTGTTAATTACCAAATGTCTATCCTTTGATGCCGTCTGCATTCAACTGAATACCCGTATTTGCTTAACTGCAAGTACTGAAATAACAACGTAAATATATCTAGTTCGGTATTATCTTTCCTTATTGAACCTCACATTAGATGGTTTAATGCTGGCCAAGTGCAAATAGCATCGCATGCCCGTAAATCTGTAGGCTACTGATGCCACTGCGAATCTTGTACTGATCTTTTCACCGGATAATTTCACCATAAATGCATTCTCATAACTAATGCAAGTTTATGAATGTCGAAAAGAGCAAAATCATGGTAATATTGTTGTCGCATCATTTCAACAGCTTGTCGATATAATTCTGAAGGCTTTGTGTTCGTGGCCAATGCCTTCTGTATTGCAATTGGAAACGCTTTCTCTACTACAAGCACTTTATTTCCACGCGTTTATATTAAAGTTGTTCTGTATGACTGGGATGCTCTTAACGATATTTCCAATATTGTAATTCACTTTCGTAATTGACAGATTTGCGCATTCGGCGGAAGGAAATGTCATCATTTATTGGAGGAATATTCTGCGCATTGTTGCGCTCTTTGTTATGTTGCTTGTGTGGCGTTTTTGCCACGGTTTGGAAGCCTCTTCGAATCTCGAAAAATGTTTCTGCAACAGGCACTTTTCCACTTTTTGTGCAACGGCAAAGAATTTATAAATGCTGTAGACACTGCAAGCAATTCAATTCAACTCAGTACCCTACCGGTCACAAAGGCCCTGGAAGGTATAGAGAGTCCAGCCATTCTCCAGCTTGATTGGTGTGCATGGTCATGGTTCAAAGTGACATGTTTTTGGAAGTCAGTGTCGGGTGGAAAACGTATAAATGGATAATGACGTTTTCCACATATGGTTAAATCCGAAATTGGCCACACATATGTACATACTGTATACGGTTAGATCAGAAATTGGCCACACATATGTACATACTGTATACGGTTAGATCAGAAATTGGCCACAAGTTCATATAAATGGTATATGTCCGTATGATTTTTTTATATCTTTATACATATATCGCTATAAATGTCAACGTTATTTACGTATGGGCTCATCCATATCTAAATATGTTCATGCCTGGAAAATATAATAGTGGACATATATACATGTTGACCACAAGTTGACTTTCCATATACATGTATGCCTATATATACAGTAATGGTTTTATCTAATGACGTCATATAGTCTCATTTTCTATTCGTAAACACGTTTGCAGTCATATATGGCTTTATATTGATTTCGCCACACATCAAATTTATATATAGATATGGACTTAACATGACCATTTGTGGCACTTACAATGTACATGGTCATGTATGGCATTTATAACCCCATATATGGCCAAATTCAACTTCTTCACCTGGTTTTCCTTTGTGATTCAATGTCCAGTGCCATTGACAGTGGACGTCAGAGATGAATTGCAACCGCAATGAACAATGTTCAGAACAGTTCTGTTCATCAGCAACGTCCAGCATCTTGCTCAAGGCCATTTTTGTCCCTGAGTGTAGTGGTTATGCCAGGCGTCAAACAGCATGTGCTCATCAACCATAGACTCCACATGGCCAAGAAAGCGTTCTGAAATCTAACACTTACTGCTCCATCAAGAGCCAATATGGCCGACAGTGCACTTGGAGCTGTCTTCGGTCGGTCAACTTCAAGTTTTCTTGGTCAATTAGGGTGTTGACCAACAGACTGCATTCTGGAGGAGCTGGGCAATGATGAATGCGAGCAGTGTTGAGTGGCAAATGACTTTCTGTGAGGGTTGGCCAATCATCCGTGATGGAAGGCAGACTGGGAGCACGGGTTCTTGTCGCCCGTAATGCCCGAGGAATTGAGGGGGACTCGGGGACAAGAGAGGCCGTAATTGAGTGTTTTTCCAAGAAATTTAGGCGGCCCTCCAGAGCTGCAATCACACTAATAACGGCGATAAATCATCTCATATCGGAAGATGACAAGGGGTTTGGTTGTCATCACGAGTTGCAGAAAGGAGTGCTGGGTTTCATTGCACAGACAGAAAGCCACCTTGTACTCCTCCAGAATGGACAAGAATGTTTTTACCAGATCGCGTTGATAACGATTCATCTGTAACTGTGACTCGTTTAACACGTGCTCTGAATTTATGGATGGTTTAATAGGATTGTTTTCTCATTTTAATAATCAAAAGAATAACATTGACAAAAGCTGGATGACAAATGTTTGTTCAGAAACGCCATTGGGAATTTTTTGAAAACACTTCCGGGAATGGCGTTTCTTTAATTATGAATATAAAAGTTTTGGCAGTTTTTATGCCCATTTCATCTTGTTCTGGTGAGTTTTCCTCTATGCATGTAGATATTGCTCGAGGCCGACCCAAAAGAACTCCCACCATGCAATCAAAATGCACAAATACTTCAAATACCCTTTATATGCTCGATTTATTTTTCACTGTGTAGAATTGGTTGTCCACTAGGGTCAGTTATTTTTTATAATTGGTATTTTTTTTGCTGAAAAAAAACCTTGATCGTTTTTATCCGGTTTTAATAACTTGCTGAAAAAACAACTGGTCGAGTTCTTTCAATTTAAAGGCCACTATTGCATTAAATAGTTCTTACGTATGCCGTCTTTTTCAACTTGGGGAGTGTTGGGAAAAACATTGGTCGATCGTTTCCAATTTAATTACTCGCTGAAATTTATCTATTCAAGGTCGAAAGGTCGGGTGCTCCAAAATGACTCCATTGACGTGAAATTCTGACGTCGTGTACTTCATGGACGGCCCTTATGCCACTTACTACACCCGAGGAGGATGGCATTGGCAACAGCACTACCAGAAGTAACAAGTAAACAAGGGCTTTGCGAGGCTTCCACCATCAAGGTAAGGCACGTGAAGCAGAAATCCTATTTTTTTATATTTGGATCTCTCCCTGGACCCCCCCAGTTCCAAGCCCAGTCTCTTAAACAGATATTGATGCGGATCGCTATTTGCTATTCGTGCTCGCAACGGCTTCATATCGGCTAATATTGGAAAGTCCTCATTTTCGTGCGCCGTTCATCAAATAATGTGTTTACCCCCTCCCCGGTTTATCGAATTTGGCAGCGAGGGGATTTTCAATCAATGGCAACTTGATAGAAATCCATTACGGGACCCTTCTGTTTGCTTTCCGCTGCGCAGAGCGGATGGCTATGGATTTTTTGTCGGAACAGAGTTTCTCTTATTTATTTTTCATGGGCCTTTGATGGCCGAGCATTGATCCGAGATTAGGCAATCACGGCCCTAATGGGCGAGCTTGATTCCCCATTATCCCCCCGCGTTCCGCCATAAATTCCACCAGAAATTAGCCTGGGGCTGGGGCGGCTGCAGAGGGCAACCGGAAGCGCCGGAAGAATGGAGCTTTACGGGAGTATTTATGAGGTGCTGCTGGGCCGTGAGCGTGCGGAGGGTAAATTAATATGCGTTCATTAACACGTAGTGACCACCCAAGGGACCGGACGAAATCGATCGATGTATAGAAAAATAATTTTTAGCCTTCATATAAAAAAAATCAATTTTCACACCTAAAACAAAGTAAATTTTCATCACTTCATTAAAAAAAATCACACGTGATTAAGACTCCATTTTGATTAGCATTTAGTTCTTTCTACGGAAGCTCTTATGACCTCTGTTTAAGGCCTGGATAGCCTATATCCAAAAGAATTGCATTTAGACAGAGACAAGATTTCATTTCAAAATGTTTTTTTTGAAATGTATGTCTTAATTTGAATACATTTTAAAATGCCTTTTGCGTGTGGGAGGTTCACGTGAAAATATTAGGAAATATCAGAAAATATGAGGTTTATTTTTGGCCGTATAAGGGAATGGTATAGGCCGTAAAATAAAACAGACGTTGTAGCGAAACGCAGAATAAAGAACGGCTTTGGAGCCAGGCATGAGTGTATTTACTTGTCTAGATTCTATTCAATTAAACCCGGAACACTGCAGTCTGTTGGGAGAGCTATTTCTCATCATTAACACCAACTGGAATCTGGCAGTTCTTGAGTGAGTGGAAGCTTGAATGTAAATTGCGTAATTTATTGCCATACAGGTGTGTGTGTGCGCGCGCGCAATGGATAGACCATGAATATAGAGGAGATGGTTCCATGTTTTTTAAGTCTTGGTCCAAACATCGCATGACCAAAACCGGCTGCATAATCTGCATTAACTTAACTTAACCTAACCTAGCTACTTCAAATGTCCTATAAAATAGCTCGTTCCACAAGGGGCATGTATAGCCTAAGCTGTAAAATTACCACAGTTAACGCGCATGGTAGACCGACCCATGCATTTCAGACATTGGCCCCAGGTTTGGTTATGAATGGAATCATTCACATCATTCATCAATGTAACACCTCGTGGCAATTTTCTGCAGAAGTGGAGCAGGGCTAATGGTCTGCTGTCTAGACAGGAATTAAAATACGCATGTGGAAAAAAACGATTGGTAAATAACCGGCATTAAGAAGGATGCTTCAGAGAGCGAGTTATCAATGGCTGCAGATATTAAAAAGGGCACGTTCTTCAGGTCTTCCAGACACTCTCAACATTTTCAATTTGTTTTCATGAAAAGCGCATTAATTATGAATCTTTAAGAGCCCCGTGCAATTGAAGGTTTATTTCGCTCGATGTTCAATTCCCATCTTCAAAAGAATATTGATTTTAGACATCCACGTCAGTGAGCCTGTAAGTATCCATAAATGGATCTTTAAATGTCATTGCAGACGGTTGAGGAAATCTTTGAATAGCTAGCGGAGAAGATTCCGCATCGAAAACAAATGGGTGAAGGTGGAATTTGTCAATATAAATGTTTTATGTGCGTAAATTATTCGTTTTAAAGTGGATGGTTTCAATCGCAGCCGGGACTGGCGAGAAACCAGAATGTTGGTTCGTCCGTGCATTTTCTCCAGGGACATCAAACTGCGTGTTCAGGAGTTAAAAACTTGGAATTGCAAACATGAGCATCCATCCAAGCAGGATTCAAGAACATTCTAACAGGATGTCGGAATATTCAGAAAGGATATGTAAACAAAATATCATGGCTTCCATGCAAACATGATGCCAGAACATATCCCCTTAACAACCAAGTAGGATGTCGGTACATTCAGGAAGGATATCTGAGCATCCATCTAAACAGGTTGCAAGAACATCCATCCAACTAAAATATTAGAGCTTCCATCCAAACAGGATGCCATAATGTCCAAACAAGATCCCTTAGCAACCAAGCAGGATGTTAGTACATTCAGGAAGGATATCAGAGAATCCATCCACACAGGATGCCAGAACATCCATTCCAACCAAACAGGATGCCAGAATGTCCAATCAAGATCACTTCACAACCAAACAGGATATCCCAACATTCTAGCAGGATGTCAGAGCATTCGGGCAGAATCCCAGAACATCTATCCTAACCGGATGTCAGACAAATCTCGAGATGACACTGTTTATTCCTAAGTCATTAATTTCTCGAAACCCACTTTTTTTATGTTTTATCCGCTCTTAAATCTTTCACCCCATCCTTCTCCTTTAGGTATCACACATCATCGTCGTGCTTCCTTATCTAGCCAGATAACGCGATCTGCCCGGACCTAGCTCTTTCAAGACTCGCTCCATCACCGCACTGGATTATCTTTCTTATTAGACGGAATGGATTTTTTTTTTCATTATTTCAACCCCCGTTATCTCTTTCTCGATGTCGCCTCCTCCCAGATATGGATCTCGCTCTTAATAATTCCCCTCTTTTTAATTTCCAAAACGCTGTTTATTCAGCAGAGCTTCTTTCTCTTTTTTCTCCTTTCCGATCCGTGTCTACAACGACTGTAAATAGCGGATAAATTTGCGAGAGGCACTCTCCGATATTCGTGTTTATTCTGGAAAAAGTTGGATTTTTTTTTCTGTCCTCTCTTTTTCATATTTTGCTCTTGGAGACGAATCAACTGTAATGGAATACGCAAAGCCCTCCGAATTAATCGGGAATTCAAGTTGCTTTTTGTCGTTGGCTAGACGGATTTTCGGAAATGCGAGGGTTTTTTGTGGACTGTTTGTCCGAAGCGCACTGATCCCTGTCTCGAATAATAGTCGGGTGCGGGGAACGCAACCCGCCTGCGAAGTTGTCTCCATGCGGCAAGATTTGTGCTAAGGCTGCTTTACATTGCCACGTAGTATGAGTGAAAAGTTCAATCCATGATAACGTTGTATTCTAGGCGATATTATAACTTCCTCGAATGCCCCAAAATGATGTACGGTGAAACCTCTCTATGTTGGACATTTATGGTGCATGCCTAAAGTGCCCAGGTTTACGGGGTGTGCGAGTTAGTTTGGCAGGTTTGGCAAACCCGGGTATTGTCATATATGTCAATATCCATAGATGTAAATAAACATACATGTATTAAAGTGTATGGTTTTACATGTTTAAGCTCCAAACAAGACTTTGCATGGACATGTATTGTGACGAACATGGTCATTAATACAAATATATGCTGATGTTGTATATGTTGTTGTTGTATGACAAGTGACGTCATCGGGTCTATTTGTGCTACATGGGGGAAGGAGGGAGTGGTTCATTTGGAAAGATAATGGGCTAGAGGGAGTCTCAGTTACACGATCCTGAAGCACACCTCCAGAAGTCCCTTCTGTAAAGGAGACCATGTTCTGACTGTAATCCGCCATCAGCGTCCTCAAGATGACAGCATGTCGCGCAGTTTAATGGGGATCCTTAATGGGAAACACGGAGGCCATTCTGGAAAACACGTAGTGCAAAGAGCTGCGCAAAAATGCTGTAATAAATACATGGATTTCCGCCTCTTGCGTCGCCAAGGCAACCTAATTGACATGCAATCAGGTTGCGATATGCCAGATTTGCTGCCTGTTAGGGCATGAATAGGCATTGTAGCGCGAGGATTAGCAGGAGCAACCGAGCAACGGATTCGCCCATCAATTTGTGCCTCGCGTTTGAACCCCACCTCCATGAAGTTGTCACTCCAGATGACGCGGGTTTTCCCCCTTTTGTGCTTAATTGGAAAGGCCTTCCTCTCCTGTACCATTGTTAACCTGACGCTTGTTTACCGTTGGCAGTTGGGATGGTGGATGCTGTGTCTGGAAGGCAAAATAAATGGTGCAGGCTGTAGAATAGTGGAGCCATTGTCCGTGGGATGGTGGATGCAGGGTCTGGAAGGCAAAATAAACGGAGTCGTTTGGGCAGTGTCAGCAATGGCTAGAAAGTTGGTGTTTGTAGAGTAGTTGCGGTTATGTTAGGAAAAAAAACTAAACATTGGTGTCTGTAGGATGGTAGGTGTAATGCCTGGAAGGTTTCTGTTTGTAAGACATTGGGAGAAATGTCTGGAAGACCAAATAAACCTTGTTGCCTGTATGTGTAATGTATGAAAGTCCAAATGTTTGTCTGTAAGATAATGTAAGTAATGCCTTCGAGGCTGGAAGGCAAGATAAATGCTGCTGCCTGTAGGATGGTTGAGGCATTGTCTTGAAGGTTGGTGTCTTTTGGGTAGATGATCCAGTGTTTAGAAGGCAAAATAAATGGTGTCGTTTGGACAGTGTCAGCAATGGCTGGAAAATTGGTGTTTGTAGGGTGGTGGGGGTAATGCCTGGCAGGTTGCTGTTTGTAAGCCATTGGGAGAAATGTTTGGAAGACAACATAAATGTTGTTGTCTGCATGATCTCGGTTGTAGTTTACAAACAACTCGCTGACCGACCGTCACCTCTAGGTCCGCGGGATCCGAACCCGTAGGATTGGCCAATCTGTTAGGCGCGGCAAATTGGTGGCAAATGAAGAATAATGGACGCTGATTCGGGGGCCGGGGCCGTGGGACCTGGGCTGCCAAGACGGATGACTCGCAATCTAATCTAAGTGCTGATCGTAGTCAATAAGAGAGCCATCAATCTTCATCGGCGGCCTCTTGCAGCCTGTCTTGATCCATTCATCCAATTTGGAGGACCTCCTGAAGATGCGTTTTTCGCGTTCCCGTCGCCAGTGAGTGATATTAATGGAACGGAGCGTTCCGAAGGGTTTCCTGGCACCTGGGAAATGGAACGCTGGAGCTCTCCAGACGATCTACAGGTTGTTGGTGGAGACTTTGGAGGAAGTTTGTGTGAAGTGATGGGATCTTGGGAGATACTGCATATGATATCTTTTGAACTGGAGGAAGAATTCTGAAAATCTGAAGAGTTCTGGAGATGGGCATGATGCAATTTTTGTTGAGTCTTCAATGGGCTGTTGGAGGTTCTTGTGGTTGGTGGTGTTGGAGGATGCTTCTGGAAAGCGATGGGATCTTGAAGTTTCTGTGAACAATGGATGCCTTGAGTCCTGAAGAGTCTGTATACAAGGAGGAACTGTTCTGAAGATGTGATGGGGTGGGAATCTTTGGTGGCTTTACTGTATGAAGCAGACATTCAGGCGGTCGTTGGTGGAGGCATTGTACGAAGCTTTGGTGGAATGATATAATCTTTATTAAAGTAATAGTGTCTGATTAATATGCCCTGAACACGGAACCTTTTCTGCTTGACATCATCTGAATGAAAGGAATAATTTCTGATTAAGATTCTGTGAACGAAGGGAATCCTTTCTGATTAAGCTTCTCTTGAAAGGCACCTTTTCTGATTAAGATTCTCTGAATGGAAGGAAGCTTTTCTGATTAAGATCCTGAATGAGGAGCCCTCTGTGAATTTACTGTAGGATGTGTAGTCTGACGCGGGGATGAGGGAATCTTTTACATCTAGAGACAGGGGAATGTTTCCAGTAACCTTTTAAGAGGATTTACTGAGCAATGTAATCTTTTCTGATTAAGATTCTCTGCATGAAGAGTCCTTATTGAATTTACGGCACGAATAAACATTCTTGGAGGATGTCGTCTGATGCATTTTATGGATGTACCGACGACGAGGGAATTTCCAGTGGATCTCCACCGATCCAGGGAATCTTGGCCGGATCTGGGTGAACGTCCTCCGCAACAAGCAGGGTTCTTATCTTCGGATTCGCTCGCGATGTTTACTATTTTTGGCCGAAAAACAAGCGATTCTGGAGGCGTTGACTGCGACAGGGAGTCCCGTTTTTCTGGTCCAACGAGCCGCGGAATCTCTGATTCTCACCTCTTGCTAATAGGTGCAAATAAGGCGCTTTAATCTCGTTTTTATTTCTGGTTTCGGAGGCCCTTATCGCCCTCTTTAAGTGCGTTCCGTGTCAACTCCACTAATTGATGCTTTTCAAAACAAATTAGCGAAAGACCAATAAAAGCAATTCGCTGTTTCTTCTCCCCATTTCCTAGATGGGAATGAAGATGGGGGACTCCATTATGCATGCGCGACCACGACATTCCCCCCCAAATTCGAGCGATTTTTTGTTTATTCCTTCCGTCGCCAGGGGCCGTCCATAAAGGAGTCCTAGGTTGCAGGTGATGGGGGTTATCACCACTGCTGCTTTATCCATGATTATTTTAGCTCCTAAACCTTTGTGATCAGCTTACCCTGGTCGAAAATACGAACGTGGCCATATTTGGGGTTATGCATGCATTAATTGACCATGTGTGCGCCGTGTATAAGTCCATATACGTGTACAGTATGGCCATATTTTGGCATCGCCAACTTTGGATAAAGCCATACATTGTATATGGTTGCAGACTTGGCCATATATGGAAATATTCTATTTTCTTTTAAAGTAAATCTCACAACTGCTCACCTCCTTTCAGCAAATGCAACACATGCCAATGTAAATAATTTTAACGTTAATATTACATGTAGTTATGGTATTATATTTTCCTGGTATAGACATAATAGTGATACGTATGACCATATCTGTGAATATATTGACATATATGGGCATAGGTAAGAATGTAAAAACATATCAGTATGAATGGACATACTGTATATGTCCATGTATGGCCAATAATTACTTATTCCTCTAAGAAAATGTATCAACATTAGCGTTTTATGGCAATATCCTCTGAATTTTTTAACATTTTTACCAATGTTTATAAATACTGACAATGAGAGCGCCAATGGAGGCATTTTTAAAAACTTTTGACTATTATTTCTCCACGATTACTTGCTGAAGAATATTAATTAATAGAACGATATGAGAGGAAATGTTTGAAAGGTATAAACGGCTTTGCGTTGCAACGTTTGACCCAACAAGCGGCCGGATTCGGAGAATTCTGCAGCGGACCACCTAGAATCCGCCTCTTATCGAGACATCGGTCGTGCCCCTCTCCAGCGCCACCCCGGTGAGTATTAGAAACCCCATGCTGGGTTGATTGATGACCGGTGCCACCGGTGCTTAAGATGAGTGACACGCAGCCACCCCAGCGATTGTTCCCCCGTGGTCATGAATGCGGTACACTTTGAGGGTGCCGATGGTCCTTGGTCAGCACTGACCCCTGGTGTCAAAGCCTGAACCTTGATGGAGGTCTCCATTCCGCGGTTTGGGCTTTGGAGAAACCCTTGAACCATCGTGTTTTTTTTTGCAAAAAGTTTAACAATCGTTTTCAGAAAACTTACACAAGTATCATAAAATGACTCAATATTACACTTATCATTAAGCGCACTTAAAATTCTGCAATTTTTAAATTTTTGTCCCCCAAACAATTGAGATTTTTCTTCAGAACAATTTTGTAATTTTGAGAAATGACCAGAATAAATTGCTGATATGCAGTTTACACAGTTCAACATTCAAAATTGAATTGTTTTGAGATAACAAATGAATATTTTGACAATTTTGCATTTTAAAATGTTTTCATCATTTATCACAATGTTGTATATCAAAATCATTCTATAATTTTATTTATTGCAGGTTTACATGTCTGCCGGACTTCTGCAAATGCCAGCGTGTGCGAACTTGGCCACTGGTGGTGACCTCTAGCTCTGAGCCTCAACCACGCGAACGGAAACTACCAAATTTGACCCTGGGAATCAAACTCTGAACTCCGAACCCTAAACCCATCACACCAACATCGCAGCACCACTGGTGGCCGCCATGGAACATTTCCACCTGGTGTAGTGTTTTCCTTGGAGCCTTGGAGATCGGAAGACAACGGATATGCTACGAATCTTCAGATTGGGCGTCGAAGACGTTGCGAAGCAGGTAAGGTCCAAATTTCGGCTATTTTAGGTCGTTTTATCCTTTGGGGCTCCAAGTTGCAGACGCCTTCATTTGGGCTTTGAATTTCATCAGTAAATCGGATTGTATTCCTTAACTGCCCTGGCCCTTTTGACTTGAAATCCCTGTGACCAAACACTTACTGAACTTGATCTGGCATGGCCTACACCAGAATCATTACAGCAAGGATCCAACACCTTGACGTCTTTTTAATGCCATTATGTTCCTCTCCTTTGTACCTTTTCACTTCTGTATTCAACATTCATCTCCGTTGTTTGCACACTTTTTTAACCACCCGTCACGTTATTTCCTTCCGATTTTTTAAATTTCCATTTCCCAACCAACCAACGGCTTCCTGTTGCGGTGCTTGCCACTCTTGATTAGGCCACTAAATAAATCAACGTTAATGACTAATTAATGCCGAAAAGCCTCTCGCGTTTGTTGCCAGTTTAACCCTGGCCCCTTATCCCTCATCCTCGAGCCCCCCCCTTCCCCCCCCAACGCCCTTCATTCCAATCATAACATTGTTGATGCTAATATCGCTTAATTAATTTCCATCGAGTTCTAAGACTTCGGGTTTAATTAAAACAGCTCCTTGGAGGCCCTCCGTGCCCAATCGATACCATCGCATATTTAATAAGGTTGTACTCTTGCTCTCTATAAATAGGACTTATTGACTTGTGACTTGGAAAAACGCAGAAATGCGACAAGGAGGCGTGCAGTTTGCGAGCGCTCGATAACGCTTTGCTTCGATATCATGCCATTTGCTTGTTCTCTAATATTATATAGACATACGTATTTGGAAAATGTTCAGAAAATTGTGAGTGGATTGGGGGGTCACTCATAAAAGACGTCTGTGGTTGGACAAGGATGGGGGTTCGAAGTGGAACATGATTTCGGCCCACAAGGACATCGTTTATTGGTCTTCATGTCACAGATAGGCGTTATGTCCATCGCAGATTGTTTTCAAATCTTGTTTAATTTTGAAGTTTCTGAAAGCTTTCATAAATGTCACTTAATTGTGGGTTATTTTAGATTGAAATTTGACGTCATGTTAGGGCGTTGGGTGTTCGGTCTCTTTAGCCGAAATTGCGGTATTTTTATCCAAATAAATGAATTGCCATCATCTGGACCGCTTGTCGTGGCTGAAAAGGAACTGAAACCACTTGTTGCGCGATTTCTGTTGTCGTGTTGGACTTTTCTGGTGTCTTTTTGGGCGTCTGTTTTTTCGCTTGTTGGACACTTGCTATCAGATTATAAGAAATGCTCTGTTGCCTTGTTGGACACCGCCCCTTCTTCAACTTGTTAGATGAGTGCTGACTACTTATGTGTTGACTTTTATGCCTACCTGTTGAGCTTCTGCTGTCTTTGGACACGTGATATCAGATTGTCGGACATTGCTGTCAGCTTTTTGTTGGACATTTTTGGACATTGTAAAATGTTCAGAAAATTGTAAGTGGATTGGGGGACACTCATAAATGGGGACCCCATGTTGGTAGTAGGTTGTTGGACATAGCTTTCAGCTTTTGTTGGACGTTGCTGTTAGGTCGTTCGACATTGCCATCAAGTTTATTGAACATCAACTTGTTGGACATCGCTGTTAGTTTGTTGGACGTTGCTGTTAGGTCGTTGGACATTTTCTCTTCATTTTGTTGTAGCCTTGCTCGTCTCGTTGAAACTTTACCATCTGTTGCATGGATTCTGCTTGCCAGGAGTCTCTGACAAACCCACCAAGGGCGTCGCCAATGCGACCATGTGAACGTTTTGGCAATGTTGTTAGCTCGTTAGATATTTGCTCTCAGCTTGTTGGACATTTGCGGGCATCTGCCTGTAGCATTTCTCCGTTCTCGCCACCCTAGGCAAGAATCTGGACCTCCACAGCACCTCTCCAAGGTCCTCCTCCTGGAAAATCCACCAGGGGCGTTGCCATGACGACCTCCGCCTGCTCACAACCTGATAAGCCAAAGCCGAGGCGCTTGAATGGGGAGGACGGGGGGTCCGGGGATCGAGCCCCGATGCAGACGATTTTTTTTTTGCGAGAGGGGGCTTTTCTTGTGTCTGCAGGAAGAAGACGCTGTTGTTATTGCTTTTTTCCAAGGGAGACGTTTAAGAGGTTTATCAAGCGCGGGCACTTCCTGTCGACATGTTAATTCGTGCGCTCCAGAATCGATCGGGTTGGGGGTCGTTGTTGTATCGGCGATTGGGGGTGGGAAGAGGGGGCGCTAGGGAAATCGGGGAGTAATAATAGACGCCAGAAACGGCGCTGTTTTTTGATGGGAAAATCGAATTTCTGTAAGTCCTCCTCTGAAGATCCTGCAGGGAAGCCTTTCTGAAAGGACTTCGCCAAAATTAATTTCCTAGGCCCAGATGAATAAGCGGATAGCGACGTTGTTAAAAGTTAATAGCGCGAGGCAAGGGGCCCAGGGTTACGCCCATCGCCTCCCAGAATGCAACGGGCGGGGGCTGGGAGGAAACTGGAGTTCTGGGAGGCCTTCCACGAAGGACTTTGGAGGCTGGAGGTTCCTGTGGCCATCGTGTCCTGCGTGAGGCTAATGGCAAATTATGCCTAACCAGGGCTCATCTCCTGAAATGGAAATTGTATGCTGTCATTGCAATTTGCAAGTCAGGAAAAACGATGTATGCACGACCATTGAAAGTCAGGGAAATCGGCTAACAGATGAAAAGTGCATCTCTTTGGGTGAGAGCTGCGTGCTCTCAGTGGCAGTAACTCGCTTCGACAGCACTCAACTATTCGAAACAAGTTGAGATTTTGCTTGTTATTCTTCGAGAAACACGGCTGAATCTTTGCACTTTAGAGCTGTGTGCTCTCAAGTGCAAATTTAACTCTCTGGGAGCGCTGTCAGCTAGACATATTTCCACAATTAATTACCTGATAAAGAGGAAGTGATACGTCATTTGATTGAAACGTTACGTCATTTAGCATGAGATGCCATTTTTTATCTCAGTTTATTAGACTGGTAATTATGATGTCAGATGTGAATGTCCTGATATGGACATTGATGAGGAAGAGGTACGTAATTTGGAATTGGAACGTGATGTCACGTAGCATGCATGAGGAACATGTTTCTAGTTGAAATGACGTAATTTCAGGACAAATATGCCAATAAGATTAAAACGACTTCTTGATGGATGTCCTTTGTTGAAGGACAGACTCAGGGAGGTCTTGGCCATCAGCAGGAGCCACAGCATTCCTAATTCAACTTCTCAATTTCGGTAATGATTTTACCTTCATTAAACTTTTCAATTTGGCCCGGCGGGGGCCGGAGTCACGTGGCCCAACGCCGGGCTATTAGCGGACTGACCGCAAGGCCCTGGACCAGTGGTCACCACGGATGCTGCACGGACCGGATGTCTGCTGGAAGAAGTCTAATTTCTCATTACTGAAATCCGAAAATGCTTCTACTTTCGCGTTCTTTGCTGTGAAAGCCATCTTTTTCGCCGTTGGTATCACTCTTTGGAAGCTTCTTCAGCAAGGACAGTGACCACTTCCGGTAACATCAGAGGCTATTTTGTCGCCCTAAAGCCTGAAATCCATCTTCCAAGTTTATTTTCGCTTCCGAAACCCCTTCCGGTAGCTTCCAAGACCGTCGCTTTTGAATTCCAGAATCCGCTCCTCAAGTCCCAAAGACAGAAGCTGTCTTCAAAGACAGACAATGTCTATGTCTCCAGCAGAGATGTTGGCAGCGGTGCTGTCCTACGCCTTGGGCTTGATCCTGATCGCAGGTGGTGCCGCTGCCTTCGTGCTGGCCCGGGCCAAGCTGCTCTTGGTCAACCTCTGGCTGCGCTTGACCACCGGCCGGCCGCTGGACCTGCTCTCTGGCTCAGATGCTGCGCTGCAGTTTTCCGCCACCACGTACTTCTCGCAACCCGAGTGCCCCACGGTCATCACTGCCGTCATGACCTTCAAGGGCAGCTTGGACATAGGTGCCTTTCAGAAGCGGTTTCGGGAGCAGGTGATCCGGGCCCGCAACCCAACCACCGGCCGACTGATCAACAAAAGGTGGACCCACAGGGTGGAGCGCCGCTTCGGCTTCTTTGTCTGGACGCCGGACGCGAGTTTCGACATCCGGCAGCACATCCGGATCCACGAGGCCACCTACGCTGACGATAATGACTTGGTTAAGGTCATCCAGAAGACCTGCCACAACCCCCTGCCCCACGCCAGGCCGCCATGGGAGTTCTTCGTGGTCAACAAGATGTCCGCCGATGAGTGTGCCGTAGTTTACCGCGTGCACCACAGCTTGGCCGACGGCCTGAACTTGGTGCTTTCCTTCCACCTCCTAGTGGATGGAGCCACTGCGGTGTCCAGTGGTAAGTGGACCTGCCAAGTTGACCACCTTGCTATTTAGACCATCCGATCATAGTGACTTTTTTAAGGTCCCTTGAAAAAGCCTAGCTTGAACTGCCAATGTTATTTTTTTCGATATATTGACCACCTGATTACGTTGACCGATTCCGTCCATTCTCTTAGGTGGTCGATATAGAAGGTATAATGGTAAATAAAATGTCCTTTACCGATGGGCATGCCTGATTAGCCGGTATAGAAAATATAGGGCACATGCTCAAGCACTTTGCTACACATTCCTTGAAGCCTTTGATTTTTTGCTGGGTTTTTGCTCTGCAAGAGGGTCTCACGTGTTGCTTCTGTTGGTATTGCTACCTCCAGCTCATTCATCCTGCAAGATTAAGAACAAGGGTTTGCCTACTGCCATCTCATGATGAGGGCAATGGTTTTGTCTTCCAGAGTCTGTCAACAAGGAGAATGATGCCAAGCAATCCAATCTGTCCAAGCGCAACCCGCTGCTACACTTGTTGTGCAACTCGGGACAGAAGTTTACTGTCAATGCGGTAGCTGATGCTCTCTGGAACCTGCTGTCCATCGCACTGTCGGCCCCGTACATCATCGCGCAGGTGGTGCTGCAGAAGCCAGAAAGGAATGCCCTCCACGGCCCGGAGCTCTGCGGGCGCAAGCTTCTGGCCTTGTCCACTGGCATACGATTCCAGGTCATGAAGGACATTAGCAAAGCCTTCAACTGCTGCATCAACGACGTCTTTCACTACGGCATCACGGCAGCCATCCAGAGGTGCAACGAGGAATCGCCCGAGGTTCCCGCTGACAGCCACATGACTTTGCTGGTGCCCTTGTACATGATGCGGCCTGGAGACACCTGGACCCAAAATACCTTCACCATTACCTTCTTGCGCTACCCATTGCGAGCCGAGAGCCCTCAACAACACCTACGGGAGATTGCCGCAGTGACCAATGCCATGAAGTCCTCTGCTGAACCGCTCATGAACTTTGTGGTCACCCAGGGCCTCAGCAACCACGTGCCTCTGACACTGGCCAAGAAGTGCCTGGCTCCTAGCTTCGACTACACTGCAATGGCCACCAACGTCGTTGGCCCTCCCACCGACCTCTCAATCTTGGGCTTGCCCGTCACCAGCCTGTTCTCTTTCCCCATCAATCATGGTCGTGCAGGTGAGTTCCCAGAGCTTGATGTTTGTTTGCAATGTCAGTATTTTTATCAGTTAATGGGCCAGTTCCTGATTGAATCCGATTAGGATTTTGCTGAAAGCCTCAAGATGGGCTGCTGAAGTTGTGATGGCCAATACAGTCTCTACCGTACAAGCATGCCTGACCAAGAGGTTCTTGTCTTACATGAAACTTGCATTCCATGGAGATGTCAGACAGACTGCATGTTTCACCAGTTCATGGAGAGTTTTTCCCAAGTTATGGCGATGCCTTTGGAGCTACCACGCATCGCTTCTTGGTAGGCTTGCAGGTCTCAGCACCGGAAGCATCGCCATAACACATGAGGCATTCTTGAAATGCTCTGTAGACTGAATTAATTGGAAGACGACAAGGAAGCTATTGAAAAATTACATTACGAGGATTAGGAAATGGTATTACAGGGATTAGAAAGACACATCAATGTTTGGATGATGATGCTGTAAGGTTAAGAAGATGGAGCTGCAGCTGGTAGAAAATCATAATGTGCTGATTGTTAAATAGATAGCATTGCATTGCTTGTACTATAACCTAAAATTGAGTGAATGACATGTCATCTGCTGTGATGGGAAGGCAGTGTTGGAATGGTTGGAAGATGGCATTGCTTTTCAGGCGAAAAGATGAGATTATGGCTTTAAATGGAATGTAAGAATGCAGTGATTGGAAGAGGGCATTGTCGGTGATTTTCGGATGACAGTGCATTGGTGGTGCTGTAGCAACCGGAAACTACATAAAATTAATTTATTTATTTTTACGTTAAGGTATTTCTGTTTCGATGATCTCTTTAAATGGATGCGTACGCATTGGGGTGACTGCGGATAGATCAGTGACCCCGGATGATGGCCTAGCCCAGCGTCTGGCAGACCATTTTGAAAGCGAAATACAGACGCTCCATCAGTTGGCTCTGGAGGATGGACACAAGCTGTTGAACAACTTTTGAAACTCAATGTATTAGTTCTGGACAATCAACTAACCCGCTTTCTCACTAATGATTATCGTTGCTTGTGGGGTGCCATGCAGTGTCGCCAACAAATTATTACTTGTCAATACTGATCATAGGGTCAGTACTTGAACCTCTGATCAAATGTGCTTCTGACACGTGGTTTCGGCTGATGATGTCTAATAAATAAATGCTTCCACCGTTGCTGTCCGTGTTTGACAATTGTCAGTACCATGTGTTCTAGAATTAGGCATGGTGAATGCCCTTGCTTGGATGCTTGCTTGAATGGTAGCGAATCTTCGAAGATGTGTTGGTTTCATACACCAGAATGAACCTCAACCCCATCGGATACTCCACTGAGAATGATAATTTGTTTGTCTTTCGACTTCCGGTTTGGTTTTGCTGGCTGTTTGCCAGAATTCGCACAAGAGCGCATGAATTCTTTGATGGGGACTTCAGTGCCAACCATGCATAAATGTCGTCCATCAGTTGGTAGGCAATTTTGACTTATTGGCAAGTCATTAACTCAGAACTGGAAAAATGCCTAGAAAACCTGAATTGTCAGGGAAATCGGAAAGACATTGAATAGTCAGGAAATAGTTTGGAAAAGCTAGGGAAATTCGCCATTTGCTTTCAGAAAGTTAAGGGGTCTGCTGGCTTAAGAAGTCATGGAAAAGCCATGAAATGAAATTCAGGTCAAGGAAGTCAGAGAAAGCGATTTATTTTGATAAAGTCAGTAAAATTTGGCGTTGAAGGCTTGAAAAGTCATGAAATAAAATTTAGGTAATTCTGAAGTTGTCAGGGAAATTCAGCGTACGGATATTAAATTTGCTTTCAAATACTGTACTGAAGTTGTCTACATGCGAAATCATGGTAAAACCTTGCAATAAAATTCAGGTCGTGGAAATCATGGAAAAGTCACGGCTTACGTGAAATTATTTGGCTTTGAGTGATTCGGGCATTTCACCTCGAAGGGATTACCAGTTTACTCAATTACCAATTTTCTAATGGAACTACGTAATTCTAATGGCTTTAAGAAAAGTGTAAAGTACGAGTTATGGAAAGTCATGGAATTTACAGTACCAGATCCTGTGGGCACCATCGCATTTGGATGTCATTTTCGCATTTTCCCTGGTCAGGGTGGTTTGGAAACGTCAGGGAGAAGTCAAGGAAGTTCAAGTGTTAATCCGTGTGGGAACAGTAATGATCTCGTTTCTTCAATTGGGATTCGTCGTTGTCTCTGGGAATTTCCCTTAATCCGGGCGGAGGTGCGGCCAGGCACTTAATCATTTTTGCGCTTGATAAGGAACGTAATTGCTGAGCGGCTCCCTCAACGTCTTGCTCTCCAGCGCTCTTGGATGATGGCCACGATGCAATTATCAAAGCGGAGGTAATTTTCCAATTGCACTTCCGGAAATTAGTCGGGAAAACGCCGAGCTGTTCAGATAAAAATCCAGCGCACATGACGTGTTTAGCAACGGTTTTGATCAGCTCGTTTCCCAATTAGGGGAAATAATTATGCCACTTTATTACTGAAATGAGTTTTTCAAACCAGTTGCCGATGCAAATTTCTGGAACGTTCTGTGGTTGGGATCGTGGTTTTGGAGAACCAATCTTCAGGAAAATGTTAACTGAGATCGATATTTCGGAATCGAGTTTTTAGATACCAGATTTTAGATGTAGCCTATGGCGTCTCTATACGATGAATTTTCAAATCCAAGTTATTATGGAAATTTTAACTAAAATCCATTATTTCGCTTGGATTTTTGTGAAAAAATTATCGAATGCTGCATTATGAAAAGAGTTTTTGTGACCATTATAGGGCACTATACAAGGGCCCAAATAAATGTAAATACGGAAAATATAGAACAAATAAGCAGAAAATACATTGTTTGTGGCCTGTTCTAGGGCACTATGTAGTTGACTCAAAAACATAGAAACAAATATAGAATATAGGAAATATAGAACAAGTATAGACAAAAATATAGAATGCAGTAAAACCTCCAAATACCGGACACTCGCGGGGCCGGACCTTTTGTCCGTTATTTGGAGGTGTCCGTTATTTGGGGGGGGAGGTCGGTAAATTTTTATTTTTGAAAAAAACAACATCACTTAACGAAATGTCAAAATTACTAATTAAACTAAAGGAAATAAATTTAATAACTTTGATTTA
>JAQIXS010000370.1:0-49972 GCA_034700785.1 Rossiulus vilnensis | reverse complement strand
TGCCTGCGCGTTGAAGGCGTCATCACGTGCGCACCCACATGATTGGGAGAAGCTTATGCCAGAACCGTGAAAACGGCATTAGCGCTAATCGTGATGGATAGCTACAATAGCCCTTTAATTATGCAATTGACCAGACGCTCTAAATCTTAAGGGAATTAAAGAGGAATCCTTGTAAAAACAGCGCCATTATCAAATGGACCTTGGGAGTGGCGTCACTCTGGCACTATCTATAAAACCCAAACGACTGCATATGCAGCACTTGGAATACCAAAAACTACTCAAAACGAGGATGCCGTAACGCACGCAAGTCAACAGTAACTTAAGACTGAGGACGGCAGAAGGACCGCAGGTTGCTTGTATCCGCCAACCACGTGTCATAGTTTGTTTATTGTGTAATTACATAAAAGATGCCACTGAACTACGTGTAGATCAGCCTAACATCAAGGTAAATATCGATGCTCAAATTATTATTTTTTAACCAGTTGGAGAAAGTTAACGTTATACCTAGTTGAAGTGTTAGTGCAACACGATAATCGTAACCCCATCGATTTCCGCATCAAACAGAAAAAATCCCGTTACATGTGTACATTGATTTCCAGGTACACAACATTATTATTCTGCATAAGTACACGGTGGGGCTGAAACAAACGATTAAAAACTTAAAAATGAACACTTTTTTGAAAAGCAAGTAGTAACCAGCGAACTAAATGCAATGTAAAAGTCAAGTTGATTCGAAAGCATTATAGCACAAAGTTCCTTTTTGACAATTTTGTTACTCAGCTGAGCTCCACCACCGGATCTTTAACAAATCATGGCACTGTCCATCTATTGATTTTCAGCTTGGATATTTATCCAGAAAATCCTATATGGTGTGAGATCAGTGAGCATGGACTTTCTTTTTACTTTTTTGGATAACAAACACTCAATCTGAAGTATTACACAGTACAGTCACACAGTATACAAACGAAATAAGAACTATGAAAATAAAATAGAAAATAACTGAAAAGGTTACATTAATAAGAAAAGTAAAACTAACTAGAACGATTACTTATAATTTAGACAGCTGTAATGAGTAAGCTTTCTTTCAGGAACTTGGCTAGGGGAATAAGGGAAGGGAATAGCCCCCGCTCTTTCCGGGTGGGCTAGTTTCCTTTCTTGTTAACAAACATGTAATTATTTTTATGCACTGTAGCCTAACTACTTTCATTAGCTGGTTTAGAAACAAACATATTTATAATGATAGAAAAACAATTGTATTATGGCGCCTACTAGTAATTTTTCCCCTACTTTCTAAAGCCGGTATATCATTACTAATCAATGGCGCACCCAGGACCTACTTTTGGGGGTGGAGGGGGCACCAACTTCATTTTTCAGATTTCTTATGGACGCCGTAGGCGAAAATTTGGAAAAATCGAGTTACAAATATGGGATTTTACCTTACAATTTAATAAAAAACAAAACTATGAGAAATTTTCTAGTTAAAAGGAACGCCGTATGCCCCAGGTTTGCCCAAACTATGAAAAACTGGATTAGAAATAATAGTTAAATAAGGCCATTTAAGCAAGAAAATTGCATTGAGTAGGAAATCATGGACTGCTTTTGGCCGTCTAGGAGGGCCCCCTTGGGTGCACCACTGTTGCTACTTCACTTTTTTATTTGTATAGGATACAACCCATAAGTTGGTTACCAACTTGAAGTATCTTATATCTTACATTTATACTCAACTATATACCCCTTACTGACCTAATAAATTACTTTCAAAATCTGACTTTCTAAACTTCAGATTAGTAAATAATTATTTGTTTTATGACCAAACTACACTTCCACTTTTTTATAACGTGGTATTTACAGTGTAGACTTCAAACCTAAACATGCACCAGAATATGAGCATAACAAATGTAAGTATGACATTTATGTGACATTTAACCAGTCCTATAGCTGCTTTATCGTAGTAATGCCATTAATCATTCAATTCACATGATGACGCAGACACGTGGCATTTACACATGTAGGTGCGTGGACATTACACTATAGTTCAACAAATTAGTTCCGGTTCAAAAACCACCATTAGCATCAGTTTTTACAAAGTGAAATTAAAAATTTCAAACCAGTTCATGAATTATCTCTGTCAATGCCTTGAGAAGTCAATAGACTTCCAAAGTAGTAACTCGGAAGTGCGCTTTGTCTAATTCATTTAATTTGTCCTCCATCTGCATGACAGGATTTAATAAACGAATACGGTCTATTCATAATTAGTAAATTGGTTTCATTAAATTAATTGCCGAGTCGCCTTGGCAGATGTGAGCATTTTAAGTCACCCTCGAATTTCATCAGAGAAATAATTTGAAGATCATGGCCAGTTAACGTTAATTTGAACTTCAATTACATTGTCAGGTTCTGAAATATAAGGGTAAAAAATAAAATCCGGTTAAAAATCTCCCACTGAGTCATTAACATGGATGTTTGACGTCCTGTAACATGATTCAAAGATTTATATATAATAAAATACACGGTGACTTTTGTCATGTAAAATCAATGCTTTTTATGTCCTAAATATAATCTTCACTATAGAATACATGTATATGGAGATTCTGCAAAATATTAATATTTGAGAAGGCATGTTCCCACATACTATGTAATCACTCAATACACCACACTTTTAAGATAATTAAGAACTGTTGTTTTGTGATTTGGATAAATCTGCCACACATAAGAAATTTTGAAATCTAATGGGTTCCAAGCATATGACATTTAAATAAAAAATGTGACGTTTATTTTTACAGTTGTATAAAAATGGTGAATTACACGTATGTCTTAATAAATGGATAGCAATAAATACTTATTTACAATTGCTTTTTTTCAGAATGAAATATGCTAATCCAGATAATCCTGAAGAAGGAATTCCAATGATGGAAACCAGATCGCAATCCACATCGACTACCGATTTGGAGATACAAGAAGCGATAGACTTATGTGCTTTAAATAGTAGTAAATCAAACGGCAAAATCGATGAAATGAAAAATGAAAGGTAAGATTACTTTGACAAACTTTCCCCAAAAGTCTGAAAAGTACAACAGATGCATAACATACCGAAAGTCATAGCCACGCGCATTTAAAATATTCTTTTTGAAACAAAACCGCTACGTTACAAGCGTAGGCTCATGCGGCTTATATCTTATATAATGATTTAACTTTAGCTCATATAGTTTAAGCCATACGTATGCTAGTTGGGTTTGTGAATATCAACAAATTCTCAATTCTCTATGTTTAAGCAAATGAGTTAACCTGTATAGAGACTATGTATTTGTTGAAATTAAATGGAAACGAACGCGTATCAATTATCCTTTGCAGAAAATGCTGTCTAATATGCCATATATGAAAACGAAAATAGTTCAAATAGTTAAAACATTACTGAAACTGAACAATGTTTAATATCAAGCATTCGACACATAACCACGAATGTTTCCTGAAAATTGAAATGATTTAAATTTTTGACTTCTTCCATTTTCGACAGCCATGTCAAATTAAAAGCTCCACTGCAATTCAGAAATGGAATTTTTTATTTAAAAGAATACGTTCAACGAAAAGTAAAATTAGATCGTAATTTTTTAATCTTGCGCATTCATGTCATGTTAGCATACGTTATGTTAAACTGCCTTTGTCATAATACATTCGGCACACCGCAAAGACTCGCAAGTGTATTCAGCAGGACCAGTTTTTAAAAAGTGGTTTGTTAATTCATATTAAGCGCTGTATAAAGTATCCAGATAAATCTACGTCAATCGCATAAGACAATTTAGCCAGACTGAGTTTAACTCCACTTAATCTAAAGCTAAAGAAAGTCACATGAAACTTTTATATAATGAATAATTTTTGGAGTAAATGACAATGACGATTTAATTAGCAAGGTCAATAAGCTATCATTAAAAAAAAACCAACTGAGCAATGTGCAGGAAAGAACGCGTAAATTTATATACAGAAGTGATAGCAATAGTTCTAACCAACTTAAAAACTTAAAAACGAATTGTGTCATGCCCATGCAAATTCTTAATGTGTGCAAGTCAAGCTACATATATCTATAGACTGGTTACTGCGGATGCAGAAGAAAAAAGGAAGTTTTGGAGTCCATTAATTAACGTCAACCAAACTTCGTACGTTTTTAACCATTGCTAGTAGGAATACTGTTGAGGTGCTCTTCGAAAGCCCTAAGATTCCGGGATCTGCGTTATTATTTTTTATTATAAATGAAAGGGGCATTTTCAAATTATAAAAAATAACGCAGACCCCAGTGGACGACCAATTCAACACGGGGGAAAAGTAAATTTAACAATTGCTTAGACATTTGAAGCAAAAATATGGGAGTAATTACTTTGCATGGTAGGCATCCTTTTGGGTCAGACTCAATGAAAATCAATCATAAATCACGAGAATCATTTAAAGTGGTTTATGCAATTAATACGTTATAACAGCAACTGACATGAAGCCAATATAGGAATAACACAATGTCAAGTTGAGGCGAATATATACTTAATAAAAACCCATAATCTCTATTACTTCCCATTCGTAAGATGCGAATTAACTACTTCACGCTAATTGCCAACTATTGTGCAATCATAGACAATAAGAACCAACTTTCAAGACAAGGCATACCAAAAAAGGCTAGAATCGTCGCAACTGTGTGCAATCACCATGGTAGCAAACTTCTTACGGATGATTGGTCAAATTGTAACACCGGTGTGACTTAATAAAAAACAAATGTCATCATCCCTATTGGCTTACATTTAAGATATTCCTAAGCAAAGATCGAAATTAGGGTTGGTTTAACAAT
The DNA here is from genome assembly GCA_034700785.1 of Rossiulus vilnensis. Lineage (NCBI taxonomy): Eukaryota > Metazoa > Arthropoda > Diplopoda > Julida > Julidae > Rossiulus > Rossiulus vilnensis. Next base: position 45,144 of record JAQIXS010000370.1, on the reverse strand, counting down.
TCTTGCTGAGTTGTAACAGTTGCATTTATAAGCGCAAACTTGCCATTGGAGACGAACCTGTCCTTGAAATTATAGCGTTGCACCATGCTAACAAAAGTTTGAAATCAGAGTAAAACGCCACAATGTGCCGACCGAAAGACCAGAAGCGAGAGATGGAGGAACCGGACGTAGAGAAAAGGTCTGTCAAATGCAAAAACGGATCATTGCTCAGCCTGTCGGAAAAAAAATGATTTTATGTAAACAAATATTACGTAAATTGGCGTCTTTTTCAACCATAAAAATACTTTAGTTACCAGCATAAGTCAACGTAAAACTTAAGCCAGTTATAATACCAATGTAAGGCAAAATCTTTTTCAAATTTCAGAAATGACCAAGAGAAAGAAACCGAGGCCGCCATAACCCCAGTCAGCATAATCAAGCTGGTAAGTTCCATTTTTCAAGTCTTCTTAACGAATACGACATTTTCTGAAAAAACTATCTGTTACGCAAGTATAGTTTCGGTTTGCCCAGGGTGTGGAGAAGTTCCTGATATTTCTGGGCATTTCGGCTTCTTGGGTGGCTGGACTATGCATGCCGGTAATGATCATCTTGTTCGGAAGAGTGACCAATGCCATGGTCAATTTTTCTGGTCAGAGCAAAGTAGACCAGTGCTCACAGCCGGAGGAAACAGTAATACGAGTTATTTACAATAATAAAACCTTTCTGCCCACGACTAATGGAACCAGATCACCAGACGGAAATGAGTAAGTGTACTTTTTATAATTGCGATATAAATTTCACAAAAAAATGGCATAATTTTTCCCCATCAAACTAATGCGTTAAGCAGCACTAAATGTTCGATCACGAAATTTGATCAACTTTCAGTCTTTCGGGGTAATATTTTTGTACGTTTGCGGCTCAATTGTATTTTTAATTACGAAATTTAGAAACGGTTCAGAAACAGCGAGCGAAATAAAAAACGACATTAAATTGCAAGCGCTTCCTGTCACGTTCAATTTATAAGAACAGAAGGGGTGCTGATTCGTCTTTAGCAACAACCACTTCCGCCATTTCTAGAAAAAACGATACATAAATCATATGAGTGGGTTTTATAGATACTTTTAATTTACTTTAATGGGCTTTTCATCTGCATTTTCTATCCGAAGAAGAAGGGATATGTTGAATAAAATAACCTCCTTCAACATATCATTACCAACTCACATTTATTTTTCTCGAGACTAAAACTAATGTTCAAAAATTAAACACGTGATTTAAGTCCCTGAGGGGAAGGAGGCCCTGAACAAAAAAAATGTAATAGACCGTCTGGGATTTGCGGGTTTTATGGCATCAATTTTTGCTAAAAATTCAGTATTTTGTGGCGTTTCCTTAATAGCATAAAAATGCATTAAAGATCGAGGAATTTATTGGAGATCTAGTTCTTAAAAAAATTGCCAAGGGTGTTAATTTAAAATAATAATATTAAAAATGTGTACAGAAATGTAGTGCAAATTTCCTGATTGATTATGTAGTTATTTTACCGACAGCGTTCTCTTAATGGTATTTCCAAAAAACATTCCTATGGTAGTGTTGGCAAAAATCCACAATTCAAGAGTTTTTCAAGAAATTTTGCCTCCGGCGTTAAATAAACTAATTCTAAGACTTTTGTGAAGGGAAGGGTAAAAAATCCTTTGCAGGGGAGTAAGCCCATTCCTTTGCTGTACTTAATCAGGCCATCTACAAGTATATAGACAAAAGAAATTCAAATCCAAATTGTAGTCAGCCAGCGTAACAAATACAGATCAGGGGTAATAAAGCAGTTGCCAATAGTTTCACAAAATATCTAAAATCATTTCCCCCCCTTAGATTCCAGTTCATCGACGTCGATAACTTTTACAGTGAAATCACCATTTTCGGTGCAGGCCTTACAATAGTGGGTGTAGCCCAAATGCTGCTCAGCTACATTATGGTGGCCAGTTTAAACGCTGCTGCAGAACGCCAGGTTTTTCGCATCAGGAGTTTGTTCTTGCGTTCTGTGTTGCGACAGGACATAGGTTGGTACGACGTCAGCCGACCAGAGTTTGCAAGCCGAACGGCAGAGTAAGTAGGATTTACTGACTTATTATGAGTTATGCAGAAACTTTATTTCTCCAATGATCGCATGATGCAATGCCTCCATCTAGAGATCTTACAAAATTCCAAGATGGCATTGGGGAGAAGATTGGAATGTTCAATTTCTTCACCTCCATCTGCTTGTGCAGTGTCATCAACGCCTTCATTCACGGCTGGGAGCTGACTCTGGTCACTCTGTCCGTGACCCCAGTGCTGATTGCTGCCATGAGCGTCATGGGCAAGCTGCAGGCCAGCCTGGCCGAAAACGAGCTAAGTGCCTATGCGTCTTCTGGGACCATTGCTGAGGAAGTCCTTACGGCGATACGAACAGTTGTTGCCTTTGGAGGAGAGGCCAAAGAAGTGGAACGGTAGGATCCTGATTCTATCATAAAACTACAGTGCATGGACCAACACAGCCAACAAAGCTTCACTATGCTTGGTGCCTTGCAGGGGTAGATCTAGAATTTTTTTTATTTTCGGAGAGGGGGTCTATTTTTTGTCTTCAAAATCTTTGTAATGAACTCAACAGTAATCAATGGAATGTCGCAAGGTTAATTAGGAAATTAATTTCTAACAAATCCTGCAAACCTAGGATACATAAGCTGAATTCTGCTACATGTGTCATTTAAATTTTCCGTTCAAGATATGACAAGAAGCTGATATTCGCCACCAAGGCTGGCATAAAACGTGGTTTGCTGACTGGCCTTGGAGCAGGTACACTTTGGTTCATCATTTATAGCAGCTATGGTTTAGCATTTTGGTACGGCGTGAAACTCATCCTGGACGAACGTGGGCAGCCAAATCCCACTTATGACTCTTCAACGCTACTCATTGTACGTTTTGTCAGTTGCACTCGCATATGAATATCTACGAAGTGGTTTCTCCTACACTGGGTTTTGTGTCGTGTGTTTTAGGTATTCTTCAGCGTGCTAATGGGGGCGATGAACATCGGCCAAAGTGCTCCTTACGTCGACTCAATTTCTCAAGCCAGAGCAGCGGCATCCAATATTTTTGTTCTCATCGATAGAGTAGGATACTTAACGCAATTTGACCGTTCCGTTTTTTTAAAAGTTATTTTAAATGTCAAGATCTCATTCTCCTTTCATTGATACCAGGAGCCGCCTATAGACAGCAGTTCCAACGAAGGCAGAATTCCGTACGAGATTACCGGAAATATAGAGTTTGAGAATGTTTACTTCCATTATCCAAGTCGTTCAGATGTACAGGTAATAAGCTAGCTGCCACTTAACTTTTTATTTTATGATGCAATTTAAGTGCAGTATTATTGTTAATTAAAACACTTGATAGCTCAATAATACTGGTAAAAGCCCCCTGGTAAAACATTAAACCCGGGATGGACATATACGGCTTATTCCATGCATGGTTAGACAAGAAATTGGTCATCAATGGACCTTTATGGCCATATACATGTATGTTCCACTCATATCCATAAATACTCATATACTGGTCAGTTATGGCAAACATATATATAACCCCATATACGGTCATTTTCAACATTTCCACTTAACTATAAATGCTTCAGAAAGAAAAGCCAGAACAGTATTGAATCCAAAATGGATTCAAGTTAATGAATACACCCAAAATTAAATGCTTCTGATGCACAGCTTGACTCAAACCGTAAGGAAAACAACAATCGTTAAATAATAAAACCGAATCTCCATTAAGATACTGAATGGACTCTCACTAAAAATAAACAAAGGAGAAACCGTGGCCCTTGTGGGGGAAAGTGGATGTGGAAAAAGCACAACAGTCCAACTAATGCAGAGGTTCTACGACCCACTGAAAGGAAAGGTGAGAAACTTTGCATGGCATGCCACACGTTTCGCCCGATTTAAGGACATGCAACTCACACCCAACATTTGCTTTGCAAGGTCAAACTGGACGATTGTGACATTCGTCAGCTGAACCTGGGATGGCTGAGAGACCACATCGGAATAGTGGGCCAAGAGCCAGTGCTGTTTGGAACGACAATTGCAGAGAACATCCGGTATGGACGGGAAAATGCAACTCAATACGACATTGAAACTGCGGCTAGAGAAGCGAATGCGCACGACTTTATCATGAAACTGCCAAAGGTACACAAAAATAATCATAGGGTGTGGTTATTTATGAAAAAAAAGTGTTGTCATCACCAACCTCTCTCTGAAATCAGAGGTACGAAACACTTGTTGGCGACCGAGGTACCCAGCTGAGTGGTGGACAAAAGCAGCGCGTGGCCATTGCGAGAGCGCTCATCAAGAACCCCAAGATTCTGCTTCTGGATGAAGCAACATCTGCCTTAGACTCCAAAAGCGAATCCGTTGTTCAAGAGGCTTTGGACAAGGTATTTAATCTGCATGGTGCAGTGATGTATGGAAAAAAAAAATTTCAAACTAAACTTTGACCTATGACCTATGAAACTATAAACTATGAACTGAATTTAATTACATGACTCTTGTATGACTTCGTATTCCAAAAGACACCTTAACTATGAGAACGCAAATAAAATATTGATGCTAACTTTTTCAAAATTCCCTAAATATTCCATTTCTTTTCAATTTGCCTGACAATTTCGGGATATTGTCAGGGAACAAAGAAGCAAACTATATAGAGTTAATTAACTTTCAGGCTAGAAAAGGACGGACAACTATAATTGTGGCACATAGGTTGTCCACAGTTAGAACAGCGGATAAAATAGCTGTTATCTCAAGGGGAAGAGTTGCAGAAATCGGAACACATTCAGAACTGATGGAGAAGAAAGGAATCTACCATCTGTTGGTCACAACGCAGGTCAGACTACGTTATTTATATTTTTCAAATTGCAACAATTCATTTATTCAATTCAACTTTACTAACTTTCTGCAGAAAGTTAAAGTTAAATCCATATTTGAAACTGTCAAGTTCAAGAATATCCCTAATTAAACTGATTTCTTAAACACTCTTTGTAGATGGGAAGCGAATCGGAAGACAGTTCTCCAGTAGGTAAGTTGATCTGCATGTGCATCAATCACTAACAAAACTGAACAAAGCGAAGAATGTTTCAAAACAGGAAGTACCGTTCTCCAACAGAAAGCGACCCTGACAGCGTCATTTTGGAAGAACATCCAATCCTAAAATATCAGCGATCTTTGTCCACCAGGAGTGACCAATCCGTTGAAGAGATTCTTCATCGCGTATCCGTGGCTCTGAACAGGACACCGTCTCTGCGCTGCAAGAAATGCCAAAGCCCAATATGGTTTGAAGGGGCAAGTGCACACACACCATTTCCAAAACTAATCCGAAAAGACTTGTCAAATCATTCGCTCATGCTAAAAATAATTAACAATGCTTCAATTGTTTCACGAAAGCAGCAGGAAGAAGACGAAAAGCATACAACTCCAGCCCTTATGAAAGTACTGAAACTGAACAGTCCTGAATGGAAGTACATTATTGCTGGGTGCTTTGGTTCACTAATCATGGGAGTCAGTGCACCTGCATATGCATTGGTTTTTGGAGAAATTTTAGGGGTGAGAATATCGTTTCTTTACATTGTATGAACAAGAACAGTTTTCAGAAATATGGCATACCGATATTTGAGTTGCTTGCAACTAAAAAGTATTTGGGGAAAAGTAATTAGTGCGAACACCAATGACATATAACTATGCTTTCACATTTGCCCAGGTGTTAACATATTGTGATAGAGACCAAGTGATGACCGAAACAATTTTCTACTCGTGCATGTTCCTGGCTATTGGTGCTGGCACTGGAGTTGCTAATTTTCTGCAGGTAGAGGCAATTAATTGATTACATTTATCCTTAATTACAAATTACTTTATATTCCATTAACATACTTTGTTCTCTAGGTATTCATGTTCACCTATGCTGGCGAATTCCTAACAAGGCGACTAAGACGGCTAACGTTTGCAGCTATGCTGAGACAGGTAGCCTTTAACGAACCATCTTTACCACCGACAAACCTAACTCGCTTGATATCACGGTCTAATTTCTTGCGATTCCAGGAAATTGGATGGTTTGATGACCCAGAAAACAGCGTTGGTGCTCTCTGCACGAGGTTGTCCGGTGACGCTGCTAATGTTCAAGGCGTAAGTCAATGGCATTTATAATATAATAACAAACCCTCAGCATTTGCAGTGGTAGAAAATGAAACTTAAATAAGCCCATAAGGACCACAACTTTATATTTAAGCAAAGACTTGCATTATCATTTTTTCTTTCGATATTCTGATATAATTCCAGAAATTATATCTAAATTCAAACTCAAAATGTTTCATTCCGACCTTCAACATACAGATTGGGGCAGATAATGCAGCTCTCAAATAACATGAAAGCAAAGCATTTGACAATAAAATGTTTTCGAAAAAGTTTGTTTGTATGTGGAGGGAAAGAAGAACGGTATTATTTGGAATTTGATGGTCATATCACGGTCAACGTCCTTTTTTAATGACACCCCACTAATTTTTATACAGATTCTTAATCTACTCATTAAAATAAACAACATTTTGTCTAAAACGTTTTGCTCTGGCCAATATTTTCAAAGATAATGCCATTCTCCTTCTCCCTCATATGCAAACAAACTGTCTAAAACATTTTGTCAAATGCTTTATTTTCAAGATATGTAGGTGTCTCGCGTTATGTGCAACACCCTGTATATCCCAAATGTATAAGGCGCTAACAAAATGCATTCCGTCGTCTCTGCAGGCCACTGGATCGAAGATTGGCACCATCCTGCAATCCTTCTGCACCCTCGGAGTTGCCTCCGTAATCGCTCTAATCCTCACATGGAAATTATCGTTAATCGGCATGCTGTTCATTCCCCTAGTGCTCGTTGGCTCATATTTCCAAAGCAAAATTATCATGGGACAGTCGGCGATTGAGATGAAATCACTCGATAAAGCCAATAAGGTAAATCTTGCCCATCCTCATCTATGCAATGAATCTATGCAATTTTGCATAATCATTCCTTCCATCGACTATTTTGGACAGATTGCGATTGAAGTGATTTCCAACATCCGCACTGTGGCATCGCTGCACAAGGAGAGAACGTTCCATGATATGTACATGCAGAATCTGGAAGAGCCTCACAAGTAAGGGGAACGTTTCGGCAACACCCTGTGCCTCTCATAACAAGAATTTCGATCATTGTCTTAATTATTTCAGGAAAGCCCTTAGAAACGCTCATGCCCGTGGTTTTGTGTTCGGATTTGCCCAATCCACACCGTACTTTGCTTGTAAGGAACTCTTTAGTCTATTTCTGCATGTCTTTTAAAGTAGAAGTTAGGTTAAGCTACACCAAACGTAGATACAGTGTTGTAATCGTCTCAAACAGATGCTGCCACGATATTTTATGGAGGATATTTGATCTTATATGAGGAGATGGATGTAGGAACCGTTTTCAAGTAAGTTATATCAGAAATACACAACAATTTCTTCAGAAAGCACATGTACTTCGCCTGGTGCTACGCCGCTGAACCCTAAAGATTCATTAGTTCCATTGCTAATTTCTAAAGAATTTCGGAGCTTCTTCTGTTTGGCACAATGATGGTTGGTCAAGCCTTCGCATTTGCGCCTAATGCCAACAAGGGTGTAGTATCAGCAGCCAGAATTTTCAAACTTCTGGAAAGAACGCCATTGATCGATTCGACCATAGACAGCGGCTTAAAACTTGTAAGCGGCATTTACAATTTGCATGGACATTTGTGATTTAAGGGTGAGATGGGGAGAGGGCGAACCCTTGTTCAATTCAATTATTCAATACCGCAGCCTGAAAACACCGTGGGGCAAGTGGAGTTCAAGCACGTGAAATTCCACTACCCATCCCGCCCTGACGTTCAGGTTTTGCGCGACCTAAACCTAAAAGTGAACCCTGGACAAGTCTTGGCGCTCGTTGGAAGCAGTGGCTGTGGAAAGAGCACTTGCATTCAGCTTCTGGAACGGTTTTACGATCCTCGTAGCGGCTTGGTGGTAAGAATTGTTTCAACAACTTCACTTACACTTCAAAATCATTAGTTTGAACTTGGCCAGTCCCTGCCTATTCTGTAAGGGCAATGTCAAGTTTAAGATGTAATCAATTGTGTGTACATTTTTTTCGCCCAATCCTCAAACATTTCAAGTGCCACACAAAAGAATGAATTTTGCCCGGTTATCAATCAATGAATTGTTGGCAAATATTAATAAAGTGGGGAATTCTTTTGAAAAAACAAATGACAAGTTAACATTTTCATAAGAAATTGGTTTAGAAATATTTGTTCAAAGAACTCCGAAGGCGAAATTGTCATAAAAACTAAATCACCGAATTATTGCCCGTACTTTTATAGCGAATTTTTCTTTTAAAATAAAATGAACAGGCTGGTTTGGAAATTAGTTTCTTAATTACTCCGGTTTTCGCTCTTTTGACCGATTTCGCCGATGTGCCTTTTGTCGATTGTTGGGGAAGTTAGGGAAACCATAGTTCGAATTCTCCAAAAACCGGGGGGAGGGGGAGGTTTACAAAAAAAAACCTGTTTAATCTTGGTAGTCTAATCATCTACTTGGATATTCTGTGAAGATGATGGACGGCACTGATATTGGAAGTCTTAACATTGCCTGGTTGCGCTCCCGAATCGGCATCGTGTCCCAAGAACCAATTCTTTTCGACTGTAGTATTGCGGAGAACATAGCTTACGGTGATAATTCAAGACAAGTTCCAATGGACGAAATCATAAAGGCAGCCACAAATGCTAATATTCACAATTTCATTTCGACCTTACCGCAAGTAAGTGTTTTATCAAATGCATCATTCTCAGGTGGAGTCGTTAGTGAATTGTTTAGTAAATAAGTTGAGCAACTTGCCTATTGTCTCTTGTCAAACTTTCCAGGGATATGCCACATTGGTTGGAGATAGAGGATCTCAGCTGAGTGGGGGACAGAAGCAGAGGATAGCCATTGCAAGAGCGCTTGTCCGCAATCCCAGAATATTGCTCCTGGATGAAGCCACGTCAGCGTTGGATACTGAAAGCGAAAAGGTACAAACGTTTAGACAAAATAGCAGTCAAACACCGATTAAACCTAAATACCGCCACCAGACCCATACGCAGGATTTCAAATTCGGAGGGATTCATATTTCTTTTTATTCCAAACTAATAGAAATATTCAATGAAAAAATCCATTGTTGGTGATACGTTTTTCTAAAAATTTCGTTTTAAAGCGTTCTTAAAATGACGTAAAAAGAAATAACGTACGCTAACAGTTTAGAAAAACTAAGCGCAAATGAGATTTTGTTTCACATTTTCAATAATTGTTTTGTTTTTAACTTAACTGAAGGGAACGCCGCTGGCCAAATGAAAAAAAAAAACATCATAAAAGATGGATTTTTGCAAATTTTCAATAAAATATGTTGTTAAATACAGTGAAACTATTGAAAAAATGGAAAAGTAGCCTATTGGCGAAACGTTAAGAAAAAACAAAAAAGTCATTATCATTAAAAGTTTGCTTGACAGATTTGTAATTAATAATTATAAATATATGTAATGAAGATAGCATCGAAGATGACATTATAGGAAAATGAAATAAAAATTAAGGAATTTAGACAACATTTCCATGAGTAAATAAGTTTTAAAAGATTTATTACATGCTATTAAAGTAAAAGAAACGTGATGAGAGCAAATTTTTCTATAAAAAAAAACTGCATAGAAAAAATTGTGTTCTTTCAATCAAGTACAACCACTCCATATTTTTATTGTCCTACATGTAGTCATTTAAGCCTTTTAGGGCATGTCTGGGCAAGCTGCCAATTATTAAACCTAAGGCTTAACTTTCACACATCAAGTTGGTATTTTGAATGTTTGACATGCTAACTTTTTTCTCCAACAGGTTGTTCAAGAAGCTCTAGAGGAGGCTCAGAAAGGTCGCACATGCATTACAGTGGCCCATCGCTTATCAACAATTAAAGACGCGCACCGAATTGCAGTCATCGATCAAGGAAAAGTAGTGGAAATGGGCACCCACGATGAACTACTTTCGAAAAAGGGACACTATTTCAAATTCTACGAGACACAGTCAAAGGGATAAAGGAAGCAGAAAATAAAGAATCGAATAAAACATTTCCATATTCGATCCTGCTGTATACAAAATATTTTTAAACTCATGGTTACAATGTTTCCAGTGGCAGGAATTTTATCCCATAATATTTTCAAAAGCAAATACGATTTACCCATGTAATTGTTTTTACATGTTGTCCGTTCCAAATTTACGTTTATTTTGTTTGAAAAATAAAAAAATCATTAAGGTGTGATAAGTTGTATTTGTTATCTCACCACTATCTAAATAATCAAAATAGTATTGAAAGTCGATGGGCGTTTTATAATGAAGTCCTCATTTTGCACAAGAAATACTATGCAGAATTGCACGTTCAAAGTAGTATTAATAGGCATCACATTGTAAAGATTGTTACAAACCGATGTGATTCTGATTATAAAGAGAAAGTATTACAAAATGGTTTAACAAAAATAAAGCTTTGAAAGTTGCTCGTTTTGCACAGAAAATATCGTATCTCATTATTCAACGTTAATTTCAATTGTATAAACCGCTCATCACAACATATACCGTTCAGAGTAGTAACATTAGATTTTTTTTCCACACGAGGTTGTCTGCTACCACCATAAGCATTTAATTTTAATCTTCTATTTAACTATAAAAATGAAACAAGTGAACAGTTAAAATACAAACGTTTCATTTAGAGAATAACTCGTTTCGGATTTGGTTTTTTATGTTTAGTTTTTTTTTTATGAAAAAGAGTTTTCAAATTGCGGGATCGGATCCGGTCAATAATTGTTCTTTCAAAGAGGAGATAAATGGAAAATGGACGGAGTCATTTAAAATTCTGAAACAGGATTTGGCTTGATATCAAGACCACCAAGATGCTTACGTAAAGACTTAAACGTTCTATCACCGCACTTCTTAACTGCAATGAATTATGTGCATCCTTCTAACACACAAAGAGCGTCATTTAACCACGCTGCGGTGCCAACTTAAAAAGGATAGGAACGTAATTAAGATACTGAATATATAATACTTGTGCTTGCATAAGGAATAAAACACCTCAATTAGATCATTCTAACTGTAAATCAATCATTCGCACTTACTATATGACATTTTTAAATGTTGCAATTATACTGGATTCTGATGAGATGATATTAAAAAAATACTTATTATTCAGGTATATAAGCGCATGTATTTCTAAAACATAACGTCATTCAACTTGTATAAGCGCAGAATACTATGCAGGTCATTTTATACTAAAGTCAGTAAGTTAACCTCACGGAAAACAAGGCTCAATCACGTTTTAAAGACGCTAACATCACTGTAGACTGCCAGTAATCGAAGTACTGAAATACAAATACAGTCTATAATAATACCGAGATAAGTTGGGTATGGAGAATAAGCGTGCTGAAGAATCCTGGTAAGACGAAATATCATAAAAGCATTTGCTACATTTAGTCTTTAATTCAAACTTGAAAAAAAATGAACATACTATTGGAATTTAAAACTTAAAAAACATGTTCTTTAGTTTTAATATTAACTGAACGAGGAAACAAGCAACCGAAATTAATAAGTTAGAAAATGATCCCTTTTATCTATCCTCAATTAAAAAGCAAAAAGTCATACATTTTTCAAATGCAACCGATTGATTTTAACAAACAAGTAAAGCTTTAATTAAGTTTAAGCTTAACATATAATTTGCGAAATCTATAACTTCATTAGTTTAAAAAAAAATAGTTTTGCTTTTAATTAACAAAGAAATATTTAAAATGTCAAGCATAAAGCGAATTTCGATGGCACAATAAAACCCAAGTTAGAAAAACTCATTTCTAAATCATTACAAAAGCTTTCCTAGGTTTTATTTCATATAATAAGTTAATCGAATTACTGGAGAATATGAAAAAAGTAACATTAACATTGCTAGTGGAGAATTTAGGGAGGACGTAGAAACTTAACGAATATTGTTTAATCAGTAGTTTTATTTGAAAGGGAAAATTTGTCATTCCGATATCGAAAAAACGAGTTCTTTTGCTTCACAGCAACATTCGAAATTCACTTTGCAGAGAATGTTTCCTCGACAGTATTCATGTTAATCAAAAGCAATATTGATAATTCGCACGAATTTCAAATTGAATTAATTTAAATTTCGACATAGCGCGACGACAGAAGAGGGATCTGAAGATGCAGCACCACCAATCAGTTATTTTCGATTGGTAAGTACTCAGGTTACACGATTTAGACAAATCAACTTGAAAGTACGAAATATTGTTATGATTGTTCGTTACACACCAAGTGCCTGAATAGATATAATCCCTATTCGTTGCAGTTTCGTTTCGCCCAAGGAATAGAATACTTTTTACTTTTTATCGGGATTCTCGCTTCTTGGCTGACAGGAATATCTATTCCGCTATTGAACATCCTGACTGGTCAAATAGGATACGTATTTGTAACATACGATATGAGAATGAAAGAAGAACAGTGCCTAGTTAACGGCACAGATTCCATAAACTCGACCAACAACACTGGGTAAAAAAGAGAACTTTAAACTATGTGATATTCCCAGGACAATGCTCATTGCGTGACATTGGTTTTTTTTTTTATTTAGATGGAAATCAGACAGTTCGGATGTCGAATATGAAGTCAAGTATTTTGGCACTGCTATGGTTCTCATAGGAGTTTACCAATTCATAATGAATTACGTCATGGTCGTTTGCTTAAATATTGCGGCAGAAAGGCAGGTCTATCGAATTCGTAGACTTTTCTTGCATTCCATGCTAAAACAGGACATAGCCTGGTTTGACACCCACCAAACTCGTGGATTCCAAATATCCAGGTAGGAGATGAGCGAGCTATCCAAATAAGAACACCTGTGTAGAAATTCCTGATGTTTTTGTTCTCTCCCAGTGACTTAGTAAAGATTCAAGATGGTATCGGAGAAAAGTTGGGAATGTTCTTTTTCTTTCTGTCAACCGCTATACTTAGCATACTAATAGCGTTAAGCTACGGGTGGGAACTAACGTTGATCATGCTTTCTGGAATCCCCGTGGCAATCATAACATTGATATTCATAAGAAAACTTCAAGCAGTTGTGTCTGAAGACGAACGTGCAGCGTACAACAGCGCAGGAGGAATTGCTGAAGAAGTACTTGCAGCAATTCGAACTGTTGTGGCCTTCGGCGGAGAAGCTAAAGAAGTGGAGAGGTAAAGTGCGGAACATGTTCTAATTCAGTTTCAAATAATACGAATATTTATGAATGTATATTTTGCTAGAATTGTTCATAACCCAATGAATAACTAATAATTGTAGCTAATTAAGCACCTTTTGCTTTACGCACTGATTAAAACATTCTGACAATATAAGAATTAACCTCGTCTCTAGGTATGAAAATAAGTTAAATCACGCTACAACAGCTGGGATTAGAACAGGGATGCTATCTTCAATTGCTGGTGCTGTCGTTTGGTTTATCATTTTTGCCTGTTTGGCACTGACGTTTTGGTATGGTGTAATCCAGCTCTTCTTGGTACAGCGCCAAACGCACAATCCAACATACACAGCGTCAACTCTTATTATTGTAAGAATGTTTCTGTTCAATTATCGACGTTGTAAATTAACACCTTCCTAACTTTTCCATACACTTTGCGTAGATATATTTCAACGTTTTAATGGGTGCATGGTACATGGGCTCATCTGCTCCCTATCTAGATACATTTAATCAAGCTAGAGTTTCAGCTTCAGCAGTGTTTAAAATCATTGATCAGGTAAGTTTCTTAAACATGAATTGTTACCAGCATGATTTCAAATACACAAACGTTATTTCATATGCTTTCGTTTTAGAAACCGTCCATCGATAGCAGCGCCAAAGAAGGAATGAAGCCAGCAATCATAAACGGGGACATTGAATTCGATAACGTACATTTCAGTTATCCAAGTCGGCCTGAAGTTCAGGTAGAAATCAACAGTATTCATTGTTAGACACTTTGTTGTTCTGATAAACAAATATCCGACAATTAATGCTACTCTGAATATAATTCAATATCATCAAGAAAAAAGAAACTATTTAGTCAAAATTAATAAGCATCATTTAATGTTAAGAAACAATCTTTTAATACACTTCGTTCAACATTATTCCAGTATTATTAACTCAATTCTCCATTGAATTAAACATGCAGTAGTTATAGAAATAACACTAAAACCTATCCCTTTATAACGTCAACGTTTGAAAACCTAATTTTAGACTCAAATAATTTACAATTTCTAAGTGCGTTGTATTTATTCGGCCAACATTATTTAACTGAATAGATTCTGAGCGGACTCTCCCTGAAGATAAAAAATGGAGAAACGGTGGCTCTGGTAGGAGAGAGTGGTTGTGGAAAAAGTACCGCAATCCAGTTGGTGCAGCGTTTCTATGACCCTGCTTATGGCACAGTAAGAACTTTAGTTGCACTTCACAACTATTGTAGTTTTACAGTAAATACATGTAAGTGATAATATATGAATTTAAATATAATTTAACAGGTGAAACTTGATGGTCATGACATAAAACAACTGAACTTGGGATGGCTGAGAGAGAATATTGGCGTTGTTGGGCAAGAACCTGTACTCTTTGGAACTTCCATAGCAGAGAATATTCTTTACGGAAAAAGCACGGCAACAATGGACGATGTTAAAGGATCTGCGAAGGAAGCCAATGCCCACAACTTCATAAGCAAGCTGCCAAAGGTGAACAAACCCTTTTTTACCGAACAAATGAAATATTAACCATTTTCAAATCTCATTAAAACCAAACATGTCATTACATCTATAGTTATTTGGATAGTTTTGCTATAATTTCAATTACGGATTTCGTTAATCTGCATTTAACTTCTTGGCGACTTAAAATCCCTGCAGAACTACGATACGTATCTAGGAGATCAAGGAACACAATTAAGCGGAGGACAAAAGCAAAGAGTGGCCATTGCAAGAGCTATGATTAAGAATCCCAAGATATTGCTCCTTGATGAAGCCACTTCAGCTCTCGATGTGGAGAGTGAAGCCGTGGTTCAAGATGCGTTAGAAAGGGTAACATAACACCCGTGTACACGTGTTCTGAAAAGGCCATTATCTTAAAAATAAAAAAATGAGCGTTCTCGATATTAGGCTCGAAAAGGGAGAACCACTATAATAATTGCTCACCGCCTGACCACAATCAAGAATGCAGACAAAATAGCCTTGTTTTCAAAAGGAAAGATCGAGGAACTGGGAACACATCAAGAGCTCATGGAGAAGAAGGGGCATTATTACAACTTCGTCATCACTCAGGTATAGCACACTACAAGACACAACATCCCCATTTCGAAATTCACAACATATGTTTACCATTTCTTAGAGTGGAGGAGAATCGGAAGAGAACGCATGTCTTACCAGTCGTAAAATGTCAGGTACGACGCACAGCTGATGTTCTGTAGCAGGTTTGCTGAATTATGTCACTAATTATGAACATGCAATGATATTCCCGCTAAACAGTGCACAGATTCAAAAGTAAGCAAAAAATTTGCAAAAAGGAATCCAGCATATCCATCCGAGACAACATCACGTACAACACCATTGACGAGGAATGCATTCATCTTTCTAAAAGCGAAGTGGTACGAATAAACCATTTATAGCTTAATGGAATAGTTTTAAATTACAGGGTTCCCCCAGAAATAAAAGTTTAACATCCCTGACAATTTTCCTGACTTTTTCAGCTTTTTGAATTTTTTTCCTGACCAATGAAAACTCAAATATATGATATAGAAAAACCAATAAATGCTATAAGATTCAAAAATAGTAATTCCCTATTTCTATAGATGCAGGATTGATTGTGTGCCATGTAATAACATTTGTTAATTTATACAAGAAACTAGCAATGGTGTCTACCGGATTCGGTTCTGTAAGTTCCATGATTTCCCATAACTTTTATTGCCGTTAAAATTCTACAAATTCGGAATGTTAACACTTTAAAAAAAGCTAGTTACCTTTAATTCCAAAATCAAAATTGGTGAATGCACTAAAACGCTGAGTGATCAATCAACGGCAAATAATTTCATGCATGATGTCCATGACTTGATATAAATTGTCTGACTTTCTAAGAGTTCTTATGTCAGTAGATACTTTTATGTTTAAGAAAATGTAAGACTGACATGTTAAATTTCCCTGACTATCCCAGAATTTCCATTTTTCCCGTTCTGGAGGAACCCTGTAGACTAATCAATAAATCAAACCCTTCAATTTTCTTTTTCCCAACTGAAGCAAACTGATGAGAAACCATCCCCAACCTTTGCCAAGATCTTCGCACATAATAAACCAGAATGGAAATACATCCTGATAGGAATTGTGGGGTCCATAGGAATGGGATTTAGCATGCCTGTGTACGCCATTCTATTTGGAGAGATGATGGGGGCAAGTATTCAGCAGCAAGCCAGCAAACAATCTCGTGGGCACAAACCTTTGCAAACAGGTGATAACGTGGTTTTACCATAGGTCCTTTCGTTTTGTGACGCTGCTGAAATAACAGACTACGTTGAATTTTTATTGACAATGATGCTGATAACTGGTGCATTAACTGCTGCTGCCAATTTTCTACAGGTACGCAATCAAAGCGCCGCAAATCCTTCATATGATGTCAATACTATTTGCTTACTTTTTTTTATTCCAGACTTTCATGTTTACGTGTTCTGGGGAATATCTAACCAGACGCCTTAGAAAAATGACATTTTCAGCAATGCTAAAACAGGTATGCTGCAATGAGTTCATTTTAAAGTACGTAAATCTCCTAATTTTTAATGCTGCTTTGCATAATTACCAAATTAGGAAATCAGTTGGTTTGATGATCCTCGAAACAATGTTGGTTCCCTGTGCACGAGACTTTCGGAAGATGCTTCTAACGTCCAAGGAGTAAGTTATACCCTAAACATCAAACAGTTGCTGAACAATTCAATGCAGTATAGTATTTTTGGACTGATACTGCAAACGCCAACGAGCTTTAACATATGAAAATTTCAGGCTACAGGATCGAAAATCGGCAACATTCTACATGCTTGCTGTACACTCGGTGCCTTTGTAATCATATCACTTTTCCTCTGTTGGAAACTTGCTCTTGCAAGCATAGGCACCATTCCCATTATTCTGCTTTCGGCCTATCTGCATAGTAAAATAATCATGGGACAATCTGCTTCAGAAATGAACGCCCTTGAGGAAGCCAATAAGGTATGTTTTAGGTTAACTTCCACCTATAACCTCCCCAGAAACACCAATAATGTTAATAATTAACGATTCCAATTTAACAATGAAGCAACTTCACTTCTTCAAGACTGGTACCAGAAGTATTTAATATATGGCATTTGTTACAGGTTATGGTGGAAGCTATTTTTAATATCCGCACAGTGGTCTCCTTACACAAAGAAGACGCATTTCAAGAGGCCTACATGGAGAAGCTTGAAGCTCCTCATAGGTACGTAGCAAGACTCCATATTTTAAAATGACTAATTATTAAGGGCCGGTTGCACCAGCAAACGTTAAGCAAAACCCAAGGTAAACCGCTGGTTAACTAAGGAAAACATTGCACCCCATCAGGTTAAAAGTTATAAATGGGTTAACGTTACCATTGCTAAAGGCAGGGTTAACCTAAGGTTCGTAATATAACGCAATTTTTCAAGAATACCTGGCTGTAACAGGCTAACTCCATGTTTACTATAACTTGTGTTAAAAATCCCTGTAGTGAAACTTATGGTTATAGGTAATCCCAGGTTATCTAACCTTTCATTTGACCTGCAATGGTGCTACCGGTCCTTAGGAATTTTTCTTAATGTTCTTGGAGTGTCGTTGAGATGCCACAGCCAAGTAATCTACATGTTTCTAGGGAGGCACTACGGAAAACCCACTTAAGAGGCGCGATTTTTGGACTTGCCAATGCACTTCCTTTCTTCAGCTATGCAGTAAGCATATGTTTTGGAGGTTACCTCATTGTCTTTGATGCTCTCAAATACAAAATTGTCTTTCAGTAAGTAGATTTCTTAATAATAAGGAAAAACCAACGATTCATCTGAAATATAATATAAACGGAGTCCTACTTCAAAAAATCTGCGTCAAATTAACAGTAACTAGTTGCACAATTACCATTTTTTTGCAATGAAATTACTGAAATAGTAAAAGAGCGACGGTTGTAGAATGCATAGATACATCGTTCAATTTAGTACAGTTTCTTTAACAATGAAAAAAACATCTTGTCAAGAAACTCCAAAGTAAATGGATCCTAAACTTTTTTTTGATTTTGTCTAGCGGTCTTACTTCAAGAACCCTGTACATGTTCAAAACTTAGGATATCAATTGGTTCCTCTTTCTGATGAAGCATGGGTTGATTGTTCTAAAATTCAGTACCTTACGCACACGGTAAACTGCGTTCAACCTAAAAACGATCTTCTACCTTCTGCACAGAATTTCCGAACTTCAGATGTGGGGCTCGTTCATGGTGGGTCAGGCCTTTGCCTTTGCCCCAAACACAAACAGAGGGATAGTGTCTGCCGCTAGAATTTTCAAGATTCTTGAAAGAAAATCCCTGATCGATCCCTCTGTAGGAAGTGGTTTACGACTGGTAAGATTGCAGGGAAAAATTGGAAATTTTCAAATACGAAAAATACTTATTGCGTGAATTACTATTCCAGAATAAAGATGCTGAAGGACGGATAGATTTCAAAGATGTAAGGTTTCACTATCCAACAAGACCTGACGTTAAAATCCTAAACGGATTAAACCTAACCATCACGCCAGGCCAGACAATAGCTTTGGTAGGAAGCAGCGGATGTGGCAAAAGCACTTGCTTTCAACTTTTGAATAGGTTTTACGATCCGCTCATTGGAACCGTGGTAAGGTTACATAAACTCCTACTTCAATTTTTGTTCAAGTGACGTCAGAATTCTCACTTTTGGGTACATTTTACGTATTCTTAGACAATGGACAATGTGGAAATACCCCATTTCAACATACGTTGGTTGCGCCAACAATTTGGGATTGTTTCCCAAGAGCCAACACTTTTTCAGCGGAGCATCGCGGAAAACATTGCTTACGGCGATAACTCTCGTGAAGTTGCCATGCACGAGATTATTGACGCGGCCACCAAATCTAATATCCACACTTTCATCAGTTCTCTTCCAAAGGTAACCCTTGCATTTGTAGCTCGCCTTCCTGCACGTTCACAACATGAGTTGGAATACTCACAAAACTGTTTGCTGATATGGTAGTTTATTAAAATAACGTGTAATCAATTGTCTAGGGTAAGAAGCCTTTTATATTGGCATTTTTTTGATAAACACTAACGTCACATTGTACATACACTGTATATAATGCAGGTCAAAAGAAATGTGTTCTTCGCTTTTCAGGTCATATCACAGTTGAGGATATTTGTCAGTTAAACAGCGAAATGACGCTTTATGCTAGTCAAATGTTTGTTACAATAAATCATATATAATTATTGCTTACCTTTGCCATTTCGTTAATCTTCCCACGCAGGGCTATGAAACCTTGCTTGGCAGCCATGGAGCCCAACTGAGTGGTGGACAGAAACAAAGGATAGCCATTGCGAGGGCAATAGTCCGCAATCCTAAGATACTGCTCCTCGATGAAGCCACGTCGGCTTTAGACACTGAAAGTGAAAAAGTAAGTTGATGAAGTCTGTAACTGTAACTATGAACGGTTTTGAAAACTTAGTTGCAAGGCAAAGAAAAAATGTTATTACACCAAGAAAACTACACCATGAGTTTCCTACAAGCATGTTGCAGAATCAAACGAAGGTATACAAAGCCATAGACGAGTATATCTAAAATTACACTTTCCTGCAGGTGGTTCAAGAGGCTCTAGAGGCGGCCCAAAAGGGTCGCACTTGCATTACAGTGGCCCATCGCTTGTCAACTATCAAAAACGCCAACCAAATAGCAGTAATACATCGAGGGCAAGTCGAGGAAATTGGAACTCATCAGGAACTGCTTGCAAAAGACGGACTTTATTCAAAATTTTATAAAATTCAATCTAACCATTAATTATTGCTCATTGGATGCGATTTTTGTTTATTTCTTTTTAGACAAACTACACGACTACAATTTTTTCTTTCTCTTAACATTTGTAGCATTTTTTGAGACGTTATGCACTTTGTTCATTGACAATACCATGTAAATTATAATTTATCATTGTCGATGTGCATGTAATATAACAACTTAATCAATTTACAGAATGAGTTTGCTAATGAAGATTTGTATAATACCCTGTAAAAAAGCCTCATCTAAATAAATTCATAAATATCACTACATTTGATAATGTTGTGCATTTGTAAGGTCAATTAGCAGGAAACCGAGCTATGGAAATGCAATGTATAGATAATTAAGCCTTGTGAATTTAGTATATATGTGGAATGTACTTTATTCCTCCAAGCATTAAAAACACGGTTAAACGTTTGTTTTAGGGGTAGGAAATCGGCCAAAACGGGGACGACAAGCTGAGAGGAGAAAAATGCAAAATAGCTAGAATGGAAGAATATAAAAATATAGTACATGTGTAAAACGTGTACAAGTACCTAAAACTTATTCGAGTTCAAAACTATAGCATGCCAAAACAGTGTAGGGAATTGATAATAATGTTAGTCAAAATGACGAAACAGAATTGAAATACACATACATGTCTGTGCTGACACATGATGTTGCATTTCGTGAAAGTACTATTTTAGTGGTACGTAATTACTTAATTTCACTATAAACGGAAAAAATTGCTTAAGTCCAAATTAGGAAATATACTCCTCAATTACCTCCCAAGAAATCTGACACAAAAACAAGCTGATCGCAGTTAATAAAGATGTTAAGCCAATTATTTCACAATATGAACAATTTTGATGATGGTACAGATCACTATTGTTTTATCATAGCAATAAATTATCATTACCTAAATAATGACATCACGCAGTTTTTACCTTAAGAAAAACGTTGAAAATGTTTAACAACGTCAAGTTGAACACTAAGCTTACAATAAATGTCAATAATGAAGGGAAAGCAATACGCATATTTTTTTAGAAAGGATCACTTTCCATAAAAAATTCTTAGAAATGTTAATAATTAAAGAACGTTATGCAAAATGTGTTGTAATGTGCAAATAAATGATTGAAAATATTTTGCATACATTATTTTATGTACCTACATTATTCAAGTCAGGCTGAGAGCAGATGATTCAAAAATTTGTTCAATAATGTATAATACTGCACTTTCTTAAGAAAGTCATTGGAAAAATAAAGATTAAAGGAAATGCCAGATGTGATTTTTAAATTTAAAAAAAATTATACATCACCAATAATACATTTTAGTGATTTCTTAAGTGTTTTCTGCGAAACCACGTTTAAATCTAATAAAATGTCAATTGTCACTATTTTTGGAGGAGGTACTCAATCGAGATACCATCTAAAATAGTTGTACCAGGTAAAGCCAATAAGAAATTCTGACAAAACGTACTCCTGTGACGCAAAACACCCCATTGGTGGCATCGAACTATCCGGCTTTCGCCGACAATATAAGGAATACTTAGAATAAAATTCGGTTACATTCTAAGACAACCAAATACGTTGCTAACATCGAAACGAGAGAATTTGACCTGATTGCGAATTAAAACAAAAGATAATGGAGGCTGATGATGAAAAACACCAAAATGAAGAAAACAAGTAAGCATATTTCATATACTATGAAGTAAAAACAATAAACGCAAAAATACCATTTAAACGACCGAGTGGAAACAAATCACAGCTTAAGTGTAAATCGGCCATATGTTTAAACCTGAGGATGGCTTATCTATTACGTTAAATCCGAAAAATGTTTCTCAAATTTTATAATTGGTTATGGTCCAAAGACAAATTTCACGAAATATTTTTTAACTATAATGCTGAACTAAATGAGAATAATCATGTCAAAATTAAAATGCTTATATTGAAGCGATTTGCCTCATAAAACCGTAATTTCAGGAAATCGTAACTCAAAAATAAACAAATGTCTTCAAATAAAATCTCACTAGTACTATCACAAATTAAAATTGTGTTAGGAATTTTAAAAGAACCGGATTCAATAGCAATACAGCAACGAATTTTAGGTAAAATTCCCTCGGAAGAGCTACTGTGAATTACATGACATATTCATGCGAATCTCACTTCGGGCTAATTTTAATTTCGTAATAGCGAGAGAGCAGAACAGAAAACTGAAGATAAAACATCACCTATCAGTTATTTTCGATTGGTAAGTATATAACTTGGTTACAAGATTTACTCGATTTTTATTTTAAATCAAATATGTCTTGACAAAACAACAGCAAGACAACCAGCTCAATCATGAAGTGACCGGCATTAAAATCAAAATGAAAAAGATATTATCCAAACTTAACCTATTCGTTGCAGTTTCGTTTCGCCCAAGGAATGGAAAAAGTTTTAGTTTTTATCGGGATTCTTGCTGCTTGTCTGTCCGGAATATCGTTTCCGGCAATGAACATACTGACTGGTGAATTAGGATATGCATTTATAACAGACGATTTGAGGCTGACCGACGAACAGTGCCAAATTAACGGCACAGATTCCAAAAATTCTACCAACAACACTGAGTAAATGCGAATTTTGTAATATTCCTCACAAATGGCTCAACTTTTCCAACATACAATTTCACTTCTATTGTTTCATTTAGTTGGAACTCACACGATGAGACGAACATTGAACATGAAGTCAAGATTTTTGGTATTGGTATGATTATCATAGGAATTTACCAATTCATTATGAATTACATAACGGTCGTTTGCTTGAACATTGCGGCAGAAAGGCAGGTCTATCGAATTCGCAGTCTTTTCTTGCATTCCATGCTAAAACAGGACATAGCATGGTTTGACACCCACCAAACTGGTGGATTCCAGATGTCCAGGCAAGTGATGAGCGGGCCAGACTATCAAGAAATTAACAAAATTCATGCTAATTCATGATTTTCTTGTTTTTCCCAGTGACTTAGTAAAGATTAAAGATGGTATTGGAGAGCAGCTGGGAATGTTCATTTTCACGATAGCCACTTCTGTAATTAGCATAATTGTAGCGTTCGGTTACGGTTGGGAACTAACTTTAATCATGCTTACTGGAATTCCCGTGGCAATCATTGCATTGACAGTCATAAGAAAGCTACAAGCAGTTGTGTCTGAAGATGCGCATGTTGCTTACAACAGCGCAGGAGAAATTGCCTTAGAAGTACTTTCAGCAATTCGAACTGTTGTAGCCTACGGCGGAGAAGCCAAAGAAGTACAAAGGTAATATTCAGAACTAGTTTAACGTAAGTCGTTTTCATTTCTCCATCAGCTAAATTAAGAAATAATAAGCACCTTATGGTCCTACTTGCTACTAGAATGCTTCTACTTGCTAGAACTAACAAGCTATATGACCTAACTCTTGGTTGCAAATAAATATTACATTCACAAGAACTTTCTCCTTGCACGGTGATTAAGACATCCTGAAGCAATCTTAGAATTAAATCCTACTCTGTAGATATGAAAAGAAGCTAAACCATGCCACAACAGCTGGGATTAGAACAGGAATGTTATCTGCAATCGCCGGTGGTGTCATTTGGTTTATTATTTTTGCCTGCTTGGCACTAACGTTCTGGTATGGTGTGATCCATCTTTTCTTGGTGCAGCGGGACATGCCCCATCCACCATATAATTCCGCAACTCTCATTATTGTAAGAATGGCTCTATTCGATTAAGAATATTGTAAATTAACGGAACTTCATAACTTTCCTACTTACCTTTCATAGATATACTTCAACGTTTTAATGGGTGCTTGGTACATGGGCTCAGCTGCTCCCTATCTAGAGACATTTAATAATGCTAGAACTTCCGCGACAGCAGTGTTCAAAATTATTGATCAGGTATGTTTATTACATTATAACCAGCATGATTTCGATAATATAAACAATTTCTTATGCCTTCTTTTTAGAAACCCACCATCGATAGCAGCAGCAAGGAAGGATTGAAGCCAGCAATCATAAATGGCGACATTGAATTCGATAATGTTTATTTCAGATACCCAAGCCGGCCCCATGTTCAGGTAGATATCAATCCTAAATTTTTTTACTTGAATGCCATTTTCATAGAAATTCGTAATAAACGAATTCTCAAAATCTAATACTAGCTACTCGTATTACAAGTCGATATTAACCTTAACCAGAAGCTATGTTTATCTAATAACTATTTGTCAGCAACATTTCACGTTTAGTCCATTCTTATTAACTAAATTATCTGTTGAGTTCAACATGTTATAAGCGCTGTAGACATGTAGACAAAGTTTCGTAAACATGGCAATAGTTCAAGAAATTACATTCAATTTAAACCTTTATGATCACATTTTAGACTAAAATATTTTATAATTTCAAAAGGCGTTGTAATTGGCAACCATTATTTATTTATCCGAATAGATTCTGAGCGGACTCTCCCTGAAGATAAAAAACGGGGAAACTGTGGCTCTGGTAGGAAAGAGCGGTTGTGGAAAGAGTACCGCAATCCAGTTGATGCAGCGTTTCTACGATCCAGCCTATGGCACAGTAAGTGCTTTCATTTTAATCCAGCTTTATAAATGTACGCTGGCCATCTACAGGCGTGATAATAAATGCAACTAAATGAAATCCAACAGGTGAAATTAGACGGCCATGATATAAAGCAACTGAACTTGGGATGGCTGAGAGAGAATATTGGCGTTGTTGAGCAAGAACCGGTACTTTTTGGAACTTCAATAGCAGAGAACATTCTTTATGGAAAAAGCACGGCAACAATCGACGATGTTAAAGAATCTGCTAAGAAAGTCAATGCCCATAACTTCATAAGCAAGCTGCCAAAGGTGAACAAGCTCATTCTTTTATGGAACAAAATAAATTATCAATCATTTTAAAATGCCACTAAAACCAAACATAACCAGACAGAACAAATGGCACATGCATTAAGTTTGCTTTTCAATATGTCAATACCTCAATAAATATTTGGATAGTTTTGCAGTAATTTCAAATATGGATTTCGTTCCATCCATTTTTAATACTGTCAACTTGCAGAACTACGACACGCATCTAGGAGATCGAGGTACCCAATTAAGCGGCGGTCAAAAACAAAGAGTGGCCATTGCCAGAGCTCTGATTAAGAACCCCAAGATACTGCTTCTTGATGAGGCCACTTCAGCTTTGGATGTGGAGAGTGAAGCCGTTGTTCAAGATGCCTTAGCAAGGGTGAAACAACATAAAACTCAACATTTTTCGTGTTGCAAAAAGGACCATGATCATAAATTTAAAAAATGAACACCAATTACGTGGTTTCAGGCTCGAAAAGGAAGAACCACAATAATAATTGCTCATCGCCTGACTACAATCAAGAATGCAGACAAAATCGCCATAATTTCAAAAGGAAAGATCGAGGAACTGGGTACCCACCAAGAGCTGATGGAGAAGAAGGGACATTATTACAACTTCGTCATCACTCAGGTTAGTTTCATCACACTATAAACTTTAAAACATGCTCTACATCTAATCAAAACGCAGAGCAGTTGATTTCATAATAAATTTCTTAGAGTCGAGGTAAATCGGAGGAGATTGCACATCGTGCCAGCCATAAAAAGCCAGGTATGACGCCCAGTTCTGGACCGGAAGCAGGTTTGCTGAACTGAATTGTGTGGACTGCTAGGAAATTCATGATAATATTCTACCCAAACAGAGCATAGTTTCAATAGTTTCCACGAAAACGATAGCAACAAGGAAGCAGATATATCCATCCAAGACAAAATCACGTACAACACAAGTGACGAAGAATGCATTAATATTTCTAAAAGCGTAATGGTACGAAAGAACAATTTATAACTACACAGTATTTTAAATTGCAGAAGCATAATATGAAGTGTTATGTTTAAAGTGATACAACAAAAGCTTCCCCTAGCGGACTAATCAATCAGTTTCATTCATCACAGTTGAAGGAAACCGATGAGAAACCATCGCCAACCTTTGCCAAAATCTTTGCACACAATAAACCAGAATGGAAATACCTTCTGATGGGATTTGTGGGCTCCATAGGAATGGGATTTAGCTTGCCTGTGTACGCCATTCTTTTTGGAGAGATGCTGGGGGCAAGTACTCAACTAATACGACAAATCCTGGACTTAATTCTGTACAAAGGCATGATAACACGTTTTTTTACAGGTCCTTTCGTTTTGTGACGCTGGTGAAATAATAGACTCAGTTGAATTTTTATTGACAATGATGATGATAACCGGTGCATTAACTGCAGTAGCATATTTTCTACAGGTAAGCAATGCAATCAAAGCGCCCCAAATCCTACAATACTTAAATTAAGTCAATAAAATTTCATTTTATGAAACAGGAACATACAAAACCGATTACGTGTTCTTTTTATTTCAGACTTTCATGTTTACGTGTTCTGGGGAATACCTAACCAGACGCCTTCGAAGAATGACATTTTCGGCAATGTTAAAACAGGTATGCTGCAATGAGTTCATCTTAAAGAGTGTAAATTCACTCATTTTAATGCTTCTTTGCATAATAACCAAATTAGGAAATGAGTTGGTTTGATGACCCACGAAACAACGTTGGCTCCCTTTGCACAAGACTTTCAGACGATGCTTCCAACGTCCAAGGAGTATGTCCAAAAAACTTTGCCGAACAAATTTCCAAAAAACCGACAGAAGATTTCAAAGTTTTGCCATTTCCAACTTTTCAGGCTACAGGATCGAAAATCGGCAGCATCCTACATGCTTGCTGCACATTCGGGGCCTTTGTCATCATTTCACTTATCCTCTGCTGGAAACTTGCTCTTGTATGCATGGGCATCACTCCTATTGTTCTTTATTCGGGTTATCTGAATAGCAAAATAATGATGGGACAATCGGCCTCAGAAATGAACGCCCTTGAGGAAGCCAATAAGGTTCCTTCAGTTCTACTGATTTTCAAGAAAGCAATTCAACCTGTACAGCGTAATTATATGGCTTTTGTTACAGATTATGGTGGAAGTCATTTGTAATATCCGCACAGTAGTTTCCTTACACAAAGAAGACGTATTCCAGCAGGCCTACATGGCGAAGCTTGAAGGCCCTCATAGGTATGGAATTATAACTGTTAGTTAGGAAGACCAAATATTGAGGAAGTAATTTCTCAAGTACACTCTGTGCAGACAGCTACTGTACTGAACCTAACCTGAAAGTACACCTGCCAGCCTCACTTGTTTTCCCTCTACGTTTTATAACATTTACTACTTATTTCTTGGCAAATAGAACCATCGATGTCGCTGAATTCCCCTGGTGTTTAGTTTCCTTAATTAAATAATGCAAACTTTTGATGTTTTATAGGGAAGCACTAAGGAAAACCCACCAACGAGGCGCGACTTTTGGTCTGGCCAATGGAATAACTTTCATCAGCTATGCAGCAATCATGTATTTTGGAGCATATCTCATTGTGGTTGATGCTGTCAAATATAAAATTATCATTCAGTAAGTAGCTTTCATTTATAAAATTAAAAATTCATGACTCATTCAAGATTGCTAATAGAACACATTTCCATGTTTCTGATTAACAATAAGAAGTCAACTTAAGTACGTGGTTAACGTTAAAAATTCTACTTTCTGCAAAGAATTTCAGAACTTCAGATGTGGGGTGCGTTTATCGTCGGCCAGGCTTTTGCCTTTGCCCCAAACACAAACAGAGGAATAGTGTCTGCCGCTAGAATTTTCACGCTTCTTGAAAGAAAATCTCAGATCGACCCTTCAGTAGAAAGTGGTTTACGATTGGTAAGACTGCAGGTCAAAATTTGAAATTTCAAAATGCAAAAACAATCTATTACGTGAATTACTACTCCAGAATAAAGATGCTGAAGGACGGATAGAATTCAAAGATGTAAGGTTTCACTATCCAACACGACCTGATGTTAAAATCCTGAACGGATTAAACCTAACCATCACTCCAGGCCAGACAATAGCTCTGGTGGGAAGCAGCGGATGTGGCAAAAGCACTTGCTTTCAGCTTTTGAATCGGTTTTACGATCCACTCGTTGGGACCGTGGTAAGGCTACATAAAAGTGCTATTCCAAGTTTTGTTCAAGTGCCGTCAGGATTCTCACTTTTGGCCACATTTTACGTGTTCTTAGACAATGGACAATTTAGAGATACCCCAACTCAATATACGTTGGCTGCGACAGCAATTTGGGATTGTTTCCCAAGAGCCAACACTTTTCCAGCAGAGCATCGCAGAAAACATTGCTTATGGTGACAATTCTCGTGACGTTCCCATGCACGAGATTATTGATGCGGCCACCAAATCTAATATCCACACTTTCATCAGTTCTCTTCCACAGGTAACGCTTGCATTGATTTTAACTTAATTGATTATTAGGGAATGAGCCAAACTGATAGGATTATAGAACACAAACAAGAACATTCATTCTTTTAGATGACCAGTGTTTTACCATTGTGTCACAACTAACTTAGTTTATATTTGAAAAACAACTTTACATCGCCATTAACAATACAAAAATGTCAGGAAAACTATTGGTGGAATTTAGTTTGATTGATGGAAATTTTTAAAGTAACAACCAAAGGTAGAGAATTTGTTATAAGAATCCACTGTTGGATTTCAGGCGTCTTTCGGATCCATACTATTAGGCATTAGCCTATTTTTTGAAAGCGATTCGATAATGGAATTCTCATACAAAAGATTCAGTAACTTAGAAATTCAATTTAGCAATGATGTTTGTGGCCACCCAGATAAGATACCAAACGTCTAAAGAAGCTATTTATTTGGTACGTTTGGTTGAGCCCAACGTCAGAATACACGGCACATAGTAGTAGATATGGATCCTTTATTATTGCTTACCTCAAACATTTCGTTATCTTCCCACGCAGGGTTATGAAACCATACTAGGAAGTCGTGGAACCCAACTGAGTGGTGGACAGAAACAGAGGATAGCCATTGCAAGGGCAATAGTGCGCAATCCTAAGATACTGCTCCTTGATGAAGCCACGTCAGCATTGGACACTGAAAGTGAAAAAGTAAGTCAATTTGAACTGAAGAAAGCCGGGAACGAATTTGATAAGTTGCAAGGCGAAGGACATTTTGCAAAACAAGAAAAATATGCCATTAAATTAATATTAACTTGCTGCAGAAACAAAGGTTATCTAACCTATATACTCTATATGCAGTCGTAGAAAACCTAATCAAAAATTGCGCTTTTCTGTAGGTGGTTCAAGAGGCTTTAGAAGAAGCCCAAAAGGGTCGCACTTGTATCACAGTTGCCCATCGCTTGTCAACAATTAAAAATGCCCACCAAATAGCAGTGATTCATCAAGGGCAAGTCATGGAAATCGGAACCCATCAGGAACTGCTAGCAAAAGAAGGACTTTATTCAAAGTTTTACAAAAACACAATCTAATCAACGATTACTGCACTTGTGATTCGTGCCTGATTTTGCTTCTTAAAACGCAAACTCACACTTATCATCCATCTACTGGCTAATTTAATTACAGAAGTTTTCGATTCTAATGAGAGCACAGATAAGGAAAACATGCGAATTTTGTGCTCTTTTCAGTAGTTTTCTGACCTCAATCACCTCCCCCTCTCCTCCATGAAACAAAAGTCGCGCTGAACGTCACGAGGAAAGACGCGTTATAAGAATGTTTTTAATAACACGACAGATTACAGCTGATGATCCGGCCTAATCCAGCTCTCAGTTATCAAGTAGTGCGTTAAATGAATCGGGCAGAACTGCATATTATCCGGAAAAAACAAGATCTTTCGGCGAAATTTATTATTATTATTATTAAACGTTGGTCAAATGCAGCAACTCACTCCGAATTTGTAATGAAATCAATCAGACGCGAAATGCTTTACATACAACATAATCTAACGATGACAAAGATAAACTAGACAGGCAAAACATCATCCTATAACCGCCAATTTGAAAAAAAAAAAAAAACAGTCTTTAGACGGAATTGAGAGGCCTTTAAACAATCAATGTAGGTATGCAGCAATTGAAATTTCTTGGACGATTCGTAAACTGTAACGAATTGAGTAAAATAAATGACGTATGAGTCAAGACTTCCTAATATTTATAGTGTCAATACATGCAGTACATTTACCTTTGGTAAATTTATTTCTCGGAAACTACGTGGGACGACATGGAAAGATAAATAAGTTAATTTTAAAAAAAGGCCAAAAATGGCAAGAGTTCGAAAAAAATCATGCTTTTTGATGGATATAATATCGAAATCGAGAGTGAGATGATCAAAGATCAGAAAAAAGTAAGATAAGCGTCAGAACCAGTACGGCATCACCTGACAAAATTACTAAGCACTTGTTAAATTTATAAGAGCAAAGCAAACAACGTTTGTCCTTGTCAGTAAATAAAATAAGTACGCCTGGCTATCACGAGATGAATTCTTTATTAGCATGCACTTAACGCCATTTTATAATGTGTCATTTTATCAATTTATGATTTCCACTAAGTCAGAAGCGACCATTAAAACTTGAAATGGTCCTCCAAACTTGATAACTAATTTGGTAAATTCTTTTCTATTTTGCTTCAAAACTAAATTCATAGTGTGCTAAACAGAGCTATATGGCGTAACACGATGGGGATAGAAGGGGAGGGAAAAGCGCAAGGGCGGTTGCCCCGTACGCAAAATTCTTAGGTGCACAACATTTCAAAGGAAAATCGCAATAATAAATTTAAAAAATAGCGCGCCACCAATGTTCGAACTTTCTACACAGTTTCTAAGAAATCAAGATTTTAAACATTTATTTACTGTGTTTTTATGGCCATAAGAGCTGAATCTCTTAGTGCTTTTTATGTAACTATCTCTAAAGATTCCTCACAAATCCTTATTTAAAAGCAAAAATATGTCAAACGGTACGATTAGTTTATAGATTAAAATATTGGAAATAGGAAGCAAGGGGATGCAATGCTGGACTGGCGAAAGGACTCACACAATTAAGCAAAATTCATTATTTATGTAGTTTTCCTAAAACCAATTGCCTACTGGGTTTACTTAATTCAAAATACAAAATGCAAATTATAAAATACATGTACAATAATATGTACATGATATTCCTCCCATTAAAAACAGCTGAAACTCACTGATTGCAACACTGACAAGTGAGGATTGCAACTGTTAGACGTTTTTCGGGAAGTGGAGGCACGAATATTTATTTTAGTCCTGTTCCCTAGAATGTTTACAAATGCTCAATAATAGGCAAATAATTGCCATTTAACATAGCTTTCGCCTAAAAACTTAATTGCATAGATGACATTACTTTCCCCATGTTAATACAAATGTATAGGGAATGTGATAATATATCCAAGATACATACATTTCATATATCATCAATTGTTGATATGGACAATAATTTAGATCGTGCAGTGTCAGCATAAGATCAACAATATACGTCAATATACATGTAGCTACACGATTGGAAACAGGGAAATTACGACTGAATTGATTCGGTGACGTAAACTGCTCACTTGCAGCTACATAGAGTATTCCACCT
The DNA here is from genome assembly GCA_034700785.1 of Rossiulus vilnensis. NCBI lineage: Eukaryota > Metazoa > Arthropoda > Diplopoda > Julida > Julidae > Rossiulus > Rossiulus vilnensis. The sequence continues at coordinate 13,453 of JAQIXS010000370.1, read as the reverse complement.
CAACTCGGGCTTTCTATTTTTCTTAAATTATACACGTAAAATAGCGCTCACGTTACATCGAAATAGTTCGAATTTTTAAGTATCAGATAAAAAAATGAAAGAGTTAATAATACGCGAACTACTGATCTAATTATCTAAGCTAAATTCCTAAGCACCCATTCGAGCTACTTAAATGTCCTGTAAATCTAGCGGCGGTTGTTATCTTTCATTTAAAAAGCATAATAACCACACAAAAAACTACAACCACTCCTACATGTATGTAACGATTATCCTAGGTTCAGTTATCCGATTTTCGGATTAACATTAACCGAGATAATACAACCTCAGATAAGGACTCGGATTAATCGGTGTGCCAGCAGATCGACATTGATAAAAGCGTCATAACTAGAAGGGGAAGAACCTGCTGGTTGAAGGCTAGAACTAATTGAAAGCGAGTCAAGATATTTTAGATTTTACATAGGCTACATGTAGAGTGTATTTCGTGTTTACAGTGCTGATAGTGCAGTTTATTATCCGAGATAGTCGTGGTCCCGATTATCTCGGATAATTGTGCTTCTACTATAATACCGTGTTGTTCCTTATTTGACCCCGTCGTAATGGTGTATGCAAATCCAATGATGGCCCAGCAACCCACCCACACGCACGCGACTTTCACCTTCTTAACGTATAATTGCTCAGCAACAGGTGGAAATTGGTAGCCAACTAATAGGATAATTACCTTTTCCGAATTGACCTTGGTGGCGCTTCAAAGGTTAGCGTTGGGATGCCAGAGTATTCACATAATACGTCAATTCTGCTCCACGCTGCTGCAAATACAACGAATAAATACGGAGATTAGCATTTTTAGATTTTAGCATTATTTAGTCTATAGTGCATACGTGCTCACACAGACAATCCAGAGCCTTCGGCCCTCCTGCTCACTCACCCCTCCTACTCCAGCTAGCCAACTATCAAAGGAGAGGATCCCATAGGGTTATGTAAGGATCCCTGTAGGATGTCCATATTTGGGTTGGCCTTTACGCCAAGTGGTGTGAACCAGAGCGTTCCATACTGTAAGTTTTACCCTACAGCACGGAACCCCGAACACAGGTGTTTTCCAATGGTATAAGTCATTGATTGGACAAACAAGGAAGTCACTTGCATGGCTCTTCGGCCAGCTGCACAGGGCTCCGAACACCACTTTGGAAGACCGCCACACACCTAAGAGCTTGACATCAAAACGTAGCACACTAGCAGCCCAGTCTAACCTTCAACTCTGTAAGAGGCACCAGAGGCATGTCACAGATCAAAGACACTAGCGACAGCAGCTAGCCATCTAAGGGAGCTACCACACAGTTGCCCACCCAGACAGCAGGCAGAGAGCAACACCCCCACTGGGCGGGAGCATAAGCCCATTCCTCCGAGGTGCCAAGGGCTGCAGTGCCACCAGTACAATTAGGACAAGAAACTCAATCCAATTTACATGCGGAACATCAGTCAAAGAGACATGGCCCAAGGAGGGGGTCACACTGACGAGAGCATCCTGGGTATTCCACAAAGTGCTGCACAAGTGCTTTAGTTTAGCTCATTGTGCCAGACCACTTTCTCTGAGAATGCTGCCAACAAGTTAAGGTGCTTGCACAACAGATGCGCAGTCTTTGGGCAGGCAACACTACCAGCACCAGCCTGTCCTCCAACTCCGAGCATGCCGTAACCCGAGCTACCATAGTGCAGTCATAGAAGATGTGGTGTCAGGGCCAGTGCAGCAAGGACAGTCCCCACCATCACCTAGATTAAATCGACTAAGATAGGCATTGAAGTGGTCGTGACCACTGAGAAGGTGCACAACCCATGATGGAAAGCATGTGAACTCTGGGGGAATGATCGGTAAAAATTCAAAAAGCGACCTGTCTGTAGTACCTGTGCTCCACTCCACCTTTCACTTTTCTCTGCTGGCTTGCCAAGCTTGACGACGCAGGTTGGAGAGTGAAGTTTTTACGGAAAGAATTTCAAAGTTGGTAGCCTGCCTTGCCAACTTGTCTGCTCTCTCGTTGCCAGTAGTCCCTGCATGGGTCTTGACCCAGTGCAGCTTAATGTCTTTCTCTTCCCTGGCAAGATGACAACCTGGAAAAGGCCCAAAGAGGCGAAGCATGATCATAAGAACACTTCGCAACCGTCAAGAGCGCTGCTCTAGAATGTGCACAGATGTGGGCTGTTTCCCCTGCCTCCAAGTGGTGTCCGAGATATAAAACCGCTTTCCGGATCGCCCATAGTTCTGCCTGGAACACGGTAGACACATCAGGTAGCCGCTGTTGTGAAACAAAGACCTCCTCCTCGCTCTGGTAAGCAACCATGGCTGACACAACCCTACCATCCCACTACATTTGAAGCAGCAAGTAACCAAAACGTTTTCCCTGACTTGGTGGAGCAGCCAGTCGAGGATGATACCTTTCTTCTCCATGATTAAGGTGAAGATCTTCGTTGGGGGTCACGCCTACATATACATTCTTCCTGGATGTTTTGAGGCAGACCATTGATCTATGGAGCCAAGGACCACGTCCTTCCTGCGGGTCCAGACAGACTGCATGCCACCAATTGCTTGGTGTGCAGTCTCCCGCCAGTTTTTTTCACTTAATCATGGCTGTGAGTAGTGGCCTACGTGGACCTGACAGTGCCTCTGCATAGGTGAACGGATTTGGTGTGTTGGTGCCGCTAGAAAGGTCCAAGGTTGGATCAGCAGGAGTGGGTGAGCCCCATGCTGGAACAGCAGCGACATCCACAGAGGTCGGCTGAATACGCCTGGAAGCAGTTGTCGGTGGTGGAAGTAAAGTTGTGCTCTCCCTGGTGGTTCCAAGCTGGGCTTGGAGCGCCAAGTTCTGAACGATGGCCTCCCAACATGCCCACGTAAATATGAAGTAGGCCTAAAGCCCAACAATGGCGACCAAAGCTCCACCAAAGCTAACTCAACGTCCAATCACCTCAAAATAACTACAAACCTGGAAAGACATACAAAGAAGGGCGATTTTAGGCGAAAATCTCAAGAGCTCACCAAAAGCATGACCTCCTTCCGCACACCCCTAGACTTCAGTACATGCTCACACAGTGGTACTATATGCACGTCTAACTTTAGTCTGGATTCACACTTAATTTCACACTTAGTTCACATTTACAATGAAAATGTACCTTACGTGTAATTTCTATTTAAAAATTGATCAGTCGCGAATTTATAAACTACCCAAAGTGAATAAATACTCAAAAAGCCAACCATCAGTCGTGATAAACGAAGGTTTCTCTAAATGTGCACGATACTGTGAATGTAAAATACTTCACAGCGCTTAAATATAATGATTACTTTTTTATTTAGAATGCAAATTAACCTCATGTGTAATTTCTTCTAAACACGGCACGGGATTGGGGAGATACTTGTAGGTTGTTGAAATTCAACTAAACTTGTGTTATCGCCTTGAAGAAAGCTGTTTGTCAGCATGCAGGAACAGCAAGAACATCTCTCCTAAACATTTCAAGGTTTTGCTTGCTATTTGCAGTAAAAACGAGCTGGGATGTTTTCTTGCAAAATGGCACGTCCTAAAACCCATCCTCGCGAAATTACATTCCCCCAAACGTGGCCCCTCATTAACTCACGTGTTCATGGCAAATATAGGCACCATCGAGGCATAAACTCATGCCAAAAACCACCGCACGCTCATTGAAAACATGACCTAGAACACTCAAGGAATCGTCATACTCGCTCATCACCATCAAGAATTTGCGTTCAATCAAAGGAATAACACCGCTTTCTTGACAAGAATGTTTCAAAGTACACAAAATTAGAAACGACACGTCCAGCCTTGATACTGCTCCCAACAGCGTGCACGAAATGTACAAATTTCCTCAACCTTCCCTAAAAAAATCACATTCGTTTTAAAATTAGAAACACGGGTCATTGTCGTTGGCCGTGATTTAAATCAAGATGAGTCTAATGACGTTTTTCAGTTTAATTCAACAAGCTAACTACCAATTATCATTTGGCTCATTAGTTCTATTCGAACATGAATCGAAAAGGGCTGCCTTCGTTCACTTAGCTTATCGTTGTCTTATCTGAGAACTTAAAAAGCGAATATAACTTTGCAATAATACAATTAAAATATTATTAAGGTGGTCATGGCCACCTGAATGTTCGCTATCTTAAAATAAAAATGCCATAAAGTTAATTCGGACGCCATAATCAATTCCTGATTCATTCCTGAATTCATTATGGGGGTGCCATGTTGGCTTTTAAATAGTTACCTTCGCATCTGTACGTGGACATAGTCATGTAACAAGCATTGCCAAAATAAAAACAGCTGCTATTAAGTTATAGAATCACCGCTATCAACGATTTAAAATAACTAAGTCCTTAAAGTTTGATGTATTAACCATTTGGCCTTCAAAGTGTCGATGCTAAAGTAAATGTTTGCGATCTTCTAATTTTTCTAGTCCTCCATTTTTTAGAAATTCAAACATTGACTACTAGGCGTGACAATCATTCCAATGTTGCTTTTACATTTTCTTTTCTGCCACGCTCTGAAAATTGTCTCATTCAATAATGTTGCGCTAATCAGTAAAAGATTACTAAATGACCAAAATGCAGGTACAGATTCAAACATTAATCAGAACCAGAAAAAACTTTCAGTAACCACATTGGATACGAGTTTGTACAGCGTATCGTACTGTATCAATAATTTATTCAAACCTACTACGATTTTAATTAACGAGCGTCGCAGTAACCGTAATAAGCTAACCTTTCAATTTTCTGGTGCAGGGTTTTGAAATGAAGGTCAGCAAACGTATTCTTACATTTACTTGTATCAGTTCTAAAAATAGACGCGAAGTGTTCCCGAAAAAATTCAGCGATAATTCTCATAAAACAGTTTTTGGCACCATTTTCTAGTCGACCTACTTTTTAACTTCCAACTCAAACGTTGCTCATTAAGAGCAAAACTGCATACCTCACAAAACTAAAAGTTGAAAGGATTAACTTATGGTATTGTGCCATCAAAACTGAATATTTTATAGCACGTTTGAATTAGATCCACGCCAGTAACGTAGCCAATTCTGAGAAATTGTGAACCTTTATAGTTTCACACATGAATGCTATCTACGTGAAAATAAACTGAAAAATGAAATTTTATTCATTTAATGCCAGGAGACATGGAAAACGTTTTCTCTTCCATAACAATTGTAGTTGTACATTTCCTTTTTTAATATTCATATATGCAGTGTGTGTACATATATGCGCAATGGGGAAAAACACCACAGTGCTGGAAAAATTCTGATAAACATGAGAACCTATCGCATTTCACAAACTGATAAAAAACAGTCAAAACTTTAAAAACAATTCTCGGAAATATTTAAAGAACTAAGGACGGATCTAGCAAGCCTGGGCGCCAACTTCCTCCCTCATCCTTTGGTAAACAAATACTAAGTATCAATGGATACGATATTGATAACTTCCAAGGACGAGTTGTCCAATTCGCCGGAAAATGCGCCAGCTCCTCAACCATAATGACGCCGTCGCTGGTGTTAATGGGAAAACTGTTCAGTAAAATAAATATTGTTTTGGCTTGACTATAATTGCTGATAAGGCATCTCTGAGACTGGCTAGGTGCGGATTGAGATTCTTTGAAAGTAACGCAGCTATCGTGGTCCTTAAGCTAAATCGTAAACACTATGACATAATAGTAAAAAAATAAACGGAAATTATAGGCTACGAACACGGAAAAACATCAGTCTTGGAAAAATAAAATGAAACAGATAAAGTTAACATTATCAGCAATTGAAGAAAACGTTTAAAAGGTTTGGTAGCTTAGTTTTTAAACTACATGTTTCATACATTGTACGTATGCAAAGCTGTGCAGGCAAAACAATTTAAAAATCTCTATAGGTGAAAGCAGAGGCTGACAACAAACTGAACTACTTTTACAATTACTTAAGGTTGAGCCAATTGCCATGCAAAAACATTAGTTTTTCTTTAATTTCTTCAACTATTAAGCAAAAAATAAATAAACGAATATGAAAAAAGCCTTTATGCAATTCTCTTCGGAGGAGATCGCATACATCTGTATTTAACTTTTTATTAATAAACGGGACATTCTTAAATTAGTGGACGACCAAATCTAATGAAAAATAAATTTATAATTTATAATAAGTACTCACATCTAAAATGCAATTTTTGAAAAAAGTTTTGAAAAACTGCCTCAATGAACTAATTTGCGATTCAAAACCTTCGCATACGCCATCATAGCAATCACGCCACAACCTTTTATTAAATGTTTATTGCATATTACATGTACAGTATGACCAGCCCGCTAAAAAAATACAAATAGATATTGGAATATAAATAAGTATTATAGGAAAATATATTTTCATTTCTGGATCATTTCTGATTGCGCCTATATTTTATGGACACCAGTGTTAAAGAAAAAAAACCTGGTGAATGTTTCTAAGTATTCCACACATTCGATATGTTGTTTATCAATTTCGATACGCCAACATACAGTACAAAGTGCAAATATTTCCACCTGTGTTAAGGATATTGACGCTGGCGTCATGCTACAGCTGAGCGTTCCGAACTAACAAACAACATTTTGTTAATCAAAATATTGCCATCTGTTGCAGAGTCATCAATTTTGCATTCGATGAATGAATGAATTCGCCCTTACTCCCAGATACAATACCTCAACGGCAATTTAAAAATGTCTAAAATAATGGAATAAAACTTCAAAAACACATCACAAAACATCACTTTAAGCTTATTTGGTTAACATTAGGGGGATGGGGGAAGAGAAAGTAGGGGAAGGGTTGGAAGGATCAAGAGCAACTGGGGTAATCCCCAATCAGGAAAATGGGGTGGGGATAGCTCGTGCTTTACTTCTGTTAGAGGATATCAACCCTTAAATTGGATTTCCTCAGTCAATGTGCAGGAACTAGGCTAGTCCCATTGCCTTCTGCAAATCGAGTGACCACAAGCTTTCCTCCATTCAACGAAATCGTGGTTGGATTTATGACCCTAATCTAGGCCCATGGGGCACCATGGAATAGAATTATAGGACAACGTCCTTTAGGCCTAATCGGCGATTTAAATGTAGTTAGCACTGCCCAGAAAAATTACCGAAGACAACGTGTCACTAATCTAGACGATTACCAGGATGAAAACGAGTGACATTGCTAATGATGTCTCATTGACATCTTTAAGTGGAGGGCATAAAGCATTAAGCGCCAGACATCCCCTCACAACATTTTAGGAGCCATTGTCCACCTGCTACAGTAATGAGGAAGGAATTGGGACACCCCTAGGACTTGTAGAGTGAAAATTGTCTTTGCCTCCCATAGAACATAATGACATTGTGCAACGCCAGTTTGTAGTACATGAAATGTGGCGCATATGACTGCTTGGTAAAATTTCCACAAAACACAATTTTTTTTACTAAGTTCTCGTTTCTTTTCGTAATTAAACGTCATAGGTGTATAACGTCTGAGGTTGTCGTTTGATCGAAATCGGATTAGTGCTATCTATATTTTTCACGAAATTGTCCAGTTTTTTCCCTCTCCTGAAGGAAATTCATTCAAGGATTTTTTGGCACTTGGTAAGTTAAGGTTTGGCACCCTTCAATTATGGTCGTTCGAAAATTGGACGCAATTAGGTTGCTCTACCTTACAGTAAACTAAACTATGAGTAGTATATTGTAAGTCCGGGAATACCCTCTCCCATTGAAATAATTTCAGATATTTACATCACGATAATGCTTCAGTACGTTATTTTCCTGAATGACATTTGAAACTTCATACATGTAGGTGAGTAGAAAAGTAAACCAGCTGGGAACAAGACAGAAGATACGCTACAGGAAATTCCCCAAAAAAAACACGACTGAATGTGCATTAATTCAGTAAACAAAGGAGAAATAAAGGATTTTTATCTGATGATGTCATCAGTTTCCTGGTATTGCACATTACATGTTAACACGCGCGCTGGTAGCTAACTAATGGAATTTACTGTGAACTCACAAGTCCCGTTAAATGCGGTCGGAATCGAATAATAATACAAAATAATGTTGGTTTGCTCCAAACATTGTTAAAAACCCATTGGTAGCCTAGTGTTCATGAAATCAATAGTTAATGGTCATTATTTGAACAATAATAAACAACTATCATAGTGTATATGTACCTACGAAAATTAGATTTTTTTATATTATGTTAATTTTGCGTTCTTTTAAAAACGATTCCTGCAACTTACAGGGTTCCTTCAGAAATAAAATGTTCAACTTTCCTGACTTTTCCAGTTTTTTTAAAAACACATTTCCCTGAATAATTCTGGGAAAATATGACGTACAAATACAAGGAATACCATTGCCCAAATCAAGGAAAAATGAGGAATTCCCAATTTTTATAGATGCAGGACTGAGTGTGACAGTCTTAAATTTTGCGTTATCTCTAAACAGTCTGCATCTAATAACTAGCAATGGCGTCTACTGGATTATTTACTGTAAATGCCTTGCTTTTCAACAAAAATATCATTAAATATACAAATTTCCAACACTTTTTAAAAAGTTTCTACATGATTCCTAGATGGCATCAAAGGGCAGACGTTTTGTGTTTAACCATGACTCTTTTATTACTTCTTAATCCAATAAACACCTGAACACCTGTGTTAAATTTCCGCGAAATTCCCTGACTATTTCATGTCTATCCAATTCCCCTAACAACTCCAGGCTGCCAGGCGTGGGGAAACCTTGCCTTAACACCGATATTTTATTAATTACTTCTCCCACTTATTAGTTCGAATATTAAAATCCGCCAAATTTCCTTGTTTCTCAACAAATTAAAAATGACATTTGATAGAGAAGATTCACGCACGGTTTCACTCGCGCCTCTTCTACGCACATCGTAAATTCCTAATTGGATTTAAGAGAAAAAAATTCATTTCACGCATTCAATAAGCGTGACGGGTGGAATCTTTCTCCTGGTCGACCTCAAGAAAAAAATCTAAGAAAAACCCCAATCGATAACGTCACCGATACGTAGAGCGTTCAGCCGATTACATCACCGCAACGTCACACGTTAAGCGAACGTCATCGCATCGAAGTCCGGCTGGTGGCGCCCCCTGGGCGAGCGGAGCGCAAGCCGATGAATCACCTTGGCAAGGCTAACCAGCTCAAACCAAGCGCTGGCAAACACAAAACAAGACGCATATCTCAAATTAAAACCCGGAGAATCCCGAGGTGCCCGCTGGTCAACTGGGCCCCGGGTGAGTCACGCGGACACGGGTGCCAAACCCCACTTTGGGGAACGAGTCAACCGGCCGAATCTGGGTTGGGATGACGTCGACCCACGACCCCTTATCGGAGGGGATGGGCGAGGCGCTCCTGCGATGTTTTTGGAAAAGCTAAAGCGTGACGTGGAGTAGTCCGAAGTTGATTTGACGGAGGATTATCGAGCAAAACACAATCCGGATTAATCCGACCGTTCGTAAAAAAATTAAATCGAAAACAGGTATCCCCCATTTGGTTAGTCAAAAGCGGCGAAAATAGCGACCACATTCGCTCCCGCAATCAAAAATGTTCCCCCAAATAAAACATTTTAAGGATGAAACGGAATTACACTAGAATTCCAAATGCTTCAACTTGCACATGTGGCATGTTTACCATACTGGCCAAAACATGTACATGAAATAATTCTTCGTCTCATAAATTTGAGCAAATCCGTGGGCCTTTGTTGTAAAATGTTCCCCCAAATCACAACAACAACAAATTACTCCCACATTTTTAATCATACACTGTACTTGTTATAATTAGTAAATATGTCTTATCATGTAAAATTGGTTGTCCACTAGGGTGTACGTTATTTGAAAATGTTGCCTTTATTTATAAAAAAAAGTTTAAATTGGAAGGCGGCTGCATTGCAGAGAATACCGGTTTCAGGCGGTGGCATAATGGTCTTTTTTCTTCTCTTCTAATTTCTTTTATAAATAAAAGTAAAAATTTTAAATAATGAAAACCAGACCAAACAGGACGACCGAATCTACACGGGGGAAAAATCTTAGCAAATATAACAAGTGGCCTATTTGAAGCAAAAATGTTGGAGCAAATTTTTTAGGTGCTAAGCTACAGTGAATTCATTAATTTTCAATAACTTGTCCATGCCATTCAACTTTTTAAAGTAATTAAAAATACGGATATCCAACACATTAAAGAAAAAAAACTCAGTTGCCCTTCGACCTCTAGATGTCAATAAAGGGCAGAAAATTGGTAATTATCAAAACTGATAAAAATCGGTAAATGTCATTATCATTACATTTCAAAACTTCTACAATAATTCCAGTGAAGCCTTAAGAAATGTGAAAGCGAATTTCCCTGACAATCTGACAGATTCCGAAAATACCTAAACCAACGGCATGTTGACACGACCATTTCTTTTTTCCGTTTCTCCGCCAGGCAGAGAAATGCCGAACAACGAATGGCACATTTTGCCACACGCATGTCGTCACGAACGTGATTTTTCCCACGCACAAAAACGGCTTCCCATTCATAATTTTGTCAACTGAAAACGATTTTCACATCGAGGAAAAAAAAAAAAACTCATGGAAATCTTCAAACTGGATTATTTGGGCGCATGATGAGCCGTTCGTGGGCACCCCACCTTCGGCCAACATCCACAAATGTGCTGAATAATACCTACCTGGTCGCCACCTCCACGCAGTGTTTACGTGCTGCAACGGCGCTGGCAGCCTTTTTTCTGCCGAATCACTTCCGGCGACAACAAACTGGTGACGTCACCGCGGTGGGGAATTCCTGCGCGATCGACCAGTGTCCGGTTTGCAGCGATTTTCCCATTGAGCAAAAAATGTAAACATGATCGCTCTTGCGACCTTCGCTTACGAACGCACGATCGATCCTCTCGTCCGAAGTGCTTGTCGAATTCCTAGAGATATCAACGACCCTCCTTCGGGGATGGAGTTTCCGTAGGACAACTTTTCAAAATGTAGACTCAAAGGTGAAAGTTGAAGCCCTTGAATTCGGCGAGAGCGCAGTCGAGCTTGACCGTCACGCCTTTATCATTGTTTTCGCGGCGCGAACTTCAGCCCCAATTCATGAGGAGGAGGAAAGTATAAGGCACCAAAGGAGTATGTGTGTCCTTTCAGGCCAGAATAACAGATGTTTTGGATGATACATATATAAAACAGATTTCCATGACCTTGCTGCGAAGTACGCCCTAAATTAACGAGCTGGACCTGGCCAAAGTTCGGGCTGGGGACCACGGACGTTGGTCAGTTCGACGAAAATTTGGGGAAATTCTCAATAACAGCCTTTCGGCGAATTCAGTCGGTTGTTTCCATGGGATTCTCCTGACACACTGCTAATTTTTATTTTTAGACTTTTGGAGTGGAACGTGCACAAGGGACTGCAACAATTCTAAGATTAAAAAGGGGTTTCATGTGAATTTTTGTTTGATATTGTTGAAGGAAAAGAAATAAAATTGTGGCATTCACTATCATGGCGATTAAAGTCTCGAGGACAGAACTGCGAAAACAAGAACGTGACAAAAGTTGGACACTATTAAATTATTTTTCAAATTTCTGCCAATTCAGACTGATGATGGTATCAACGCTTAGATTTCCTCAATTCTAGGTTTTTACAAAATTACAGAATCGTATAAAACTGAAAGCCTCAAACGCGTCTATTGTCACGTGACAATACATGGCCATTTCTAAAACAAATTATTTTTCACATTTTTTCCCCTGTGTTGATATGAAGTACGGCTTGCTAGTGAAATTCAGCCTGATCCACACTTAGATTTTCACTAATTTTAGGGTTTTACAAAACTACAGAAACGCATCTCAAACAGAAAAGTAAAAATATTCCCTCCCATCTCCGTCCCATGATCATTTTAAACCGAATATATTCAGCTTACTTCGTAATTACGGTGTTAATTTAAACATTAATGCAGTCAATTTCCAACCTTACACGATCGCTCACCCAATGGAATCATCACCCTACCACATTTTATTTTATGCCGAGTGTAAGGTATAGTTTAATACAGTTGGGAAGATTTCACATCTTGTTAAAATTAGTACGACACTTCATATTCTATAAATTGGTAAGAGATTCCATATTTTGTGAAGTTAGCATGAGACCTCACATTATGCAAAATTAGTATGCTATTTTGCATTTTGTAAAATTGGTATGACCTTTGACATTTTCGGGAATTAGTACGATATTTCACATTTTGTAAAATTAGCATGCGATTCCACATTTTTCGAAATTTCTTTATGAGACTTCAAATTTTGTGAAATTAGTAGGCGGTCTCACGCAGGCTGTCGTCTCCGCAGGCAAAGCACGCTAGATTCGGACTAATTCGATACAACTCGCATTTGCACTAAATTCATCAGTAAGTTCATCTCGAATTGCCCAAAACACGATGAGGCCTGTCGAGAAACCTGCGAGTGCTCGCCCAGGCTTCGCTTAAAGCCTGAAATATGTTGTTTTCGAAGCCGCATCTACATCGCCATAGCCGGGCGGCAGCTATTTACCTTCATTCGGGCTCAAAAACCGTAGGTTCGGAACTTTCCACTGGCATTGTGCGCAGGAGCGCCCTCCCACCCGTCGGACCCGCGCCGAAGCCGAACTGGCGTGGACCGCCCTACAGCGCGCGGCCTTGACGTCACGCGATGACGCGCATCGCCTTCTGGGAATAATCGAGGCGGCCGACCAATGGGAGGGCGAGGGCGTCGCCTGGCATCGTATTTACTAGCGCACGCGGCCCAGACGCACTCATTCGTAATTCAAGCCCACAACTGCACACACGCACGAAACCACTCTTAGAGGAGCAGACCAGAACCGTACTACGCAGTTTGCAACGTGTTCGGGGATATACGCCGAACTTGTTTTCGCACGTGCCAGTGTGCCGGGGACGCAGGGTCGTTCCCCATCCGGACGTTATCGGGACATTTTTCACGGGACTCTAGCTCGACCCACGACGGCTTCCACGGGATTCTTCAGCCGCGGCCCGGAGCTGGAATACGCGCCTCAAACTCCCTCACCATGCTACACTCTGGGCATGGATTCACCGCAAATGTATGACAGCGGCCACGCGGACGACAAGTACGGTGCCAAGGCCGGACGGTCCGGCTACTTGTTCGACGAGTCGGTGGCCGACCTGTCCGACCTGAACGCCAGCGAGATCTCGCTGGACCTGCAGCGGCTGATCGACTGCCAACCGTTCGAGGACAGTGGGCGTAACACGCAGTTCGAGGACTCCGTGCGTAGCACGCTGTTCGGAGAGCTCCTGGCGCACGAGCGGGCTCCCAAGCCGGCAGCCCAGCAGCAGCAGCAACGCCCCGGGCCCCTGTACATGCCTCAGCCGGTGCACCAGGGCAACTACGGCACCGAGCAAGCGGCCTCCATCAAGCGGGAGCCGGTGGATCCCGAGGAGTTCGTCA